>VOQJ01030351.1:0-17716 GCA_015052665.1 Apistogramma diplotaenia
AAAAAAACATTTAAATTTTTAAAAAACCATTTTAACAGACTGAAAACAGTGAAGCTCTCAACAGGCTAAATAGTGCAAAAAGTCAAATGCCCTATGAATTCTATTATTTTTCGGGTTATTTGTTTAGCTTTCTCACTGTCACGCTCATACGGGCGAGTGTTAACAAGTGTGGGCTGCGTTAACTGCCGTCTGACTGTTCAGACGGCAGTTAACCAAGCTAACCTGGACGCGCTGAGGGAGCTCGATGTAGTTTCTCACGGGAAGAAAGCGAGAATGAGTAAGGTGGAGCCGGTCAGCCGTGTTAGCGTGAGGGGCGGGGCCCTGAGCACGGTTGACAGGTCTGTCACAGACCACTAATAAAAATCTATATCAAAAATGTTTTGCATCAGAACTCTTCACGAGTCTATATTCATTTAAAAAAAATCTATAACAAAAACGCCTTCTGAAAAGTAGATTGTGCAGAGATATATTTCCTCCTCTCATGCAACATTTTATTGTTTCCACCACACAGCTGCAATGTCATCGTACAGTAACTGTCAACATAACAGAGAAGACTTGCACATCACATCATTAAAAATAGTATGAATTTGAAAGAAAATTTGATATATCAAATGATGATATTATTACTTAGGATACAATATTAATTTTATTTTACTTTCCGAGAGCATCTGGCCCTCACACTGTCTGCTGAGAAAAATTCCGGCCCTCTGACAAATGTAGTTGACGACCCTGCTCTACAGTTTACTTTAATGAACTTTGTGTCTTCCTCACTCACAGAGAAGAACTTGCCAATCACCAGAGCCACAAGCTAACTTGCCGGCACTTGTGTATGTGCTGCTCATGCATAAAATTGAGTGGAATCGTAATCGGACATATGCGAGACTGACCAGCCGGTAACGGGTCCAGGCCAAGCACGCTGTAAATTGGCCAATTCCGGGCACTGGCCACTTGATCGGTGCATCTCAAATACATAGGACAGAAAGTGAGAAAAACTGTAATAGGTCCATTAAAACATTTCTCAACACTAAGGAATATCGGAAGGGTGTGAAAACACTTTAAATGTGTCATACTCAAATAATTTAGGAATCTGTCATAACTCAACGAAGTCTGTAAAAATGTTGTGACACCGACTTAAATATCAAAGAATGATGGTAGTTTGCAGCACGCTGTGTGCCTGTTGAGTCGTACTAATGCAGCAACTGTTTAGCTGTAAACCAAAGAGGTGAATTTGTCAGACATACTGAACGATGCAGCAGCAAACAACTAAAGACAGACCTCAGTTTGCTTGTTTGTTTGTTTCAGAACTTGGTTTCATTTCCGTTTGTGCTGAGTCAATAGAAGCCACGGTAAAACTGCCGCAAACATGGAAAGGTCACATTGTACTATTTCATCAACAATAAAAAAACAGCAGAGGGCACAAAGTCACTAGAAAATATGCAAACCTAAAAAAAACTAGGCCACTGGAACTACACATCTTACTGGTTCAGCACTGATTGAAAATGCTTGTGAAACTAAAGATCTGACACAACACTTGAAAAAAAACTGTAAATACATTAAACCATCTGATATATGCTTGCTTTAGTAACCTTAAAGCACCAGCTATAACCTTCAGTCTCTAAGAAATGTCTGGTCAAAGACTGCTTGTATAAATCATCAGAAAACCGCTTAAATATTCCTGAAGCTGCAACGATAACAATTTAGCCCTTTAATATTTCAACTGGATAGAGAAAACAGTTAAATATGATGGCAAACAGTAGATGCGTCTGTTATTAGAAAAGAGGTTCGATAGCATCTTGTGTTTGACGTGTAGAAGAGTCTGCCTTTGATTATGACTTAGTGGTAAATCAAATAAAGTACTGGGCAACAATAAGAACAGGGGTGGGCAACTCCAGGCCTCGAGGGCCGGTGTCCTGCAGGTTTTAGATGTGTTCCTGATCCAACACACCTGAATCACATATAGAAGTCATTAGCAGGACTCTGGAGAACGTGACTGCATACTGAGGAGGTGATTCAGGTGTGTTGGATCAGGAACACATCTAAAACCTGCAGGACACTGGCCCTCGAGGCCTGGAGTTGCCCAACCCCGAATTAGACATTTTTCTTAATAATCAAATGGAAAAAAAAGTCACATGGAAACTGATGAGTCATCCAAATGCCTCTCCTTTCTGGATACCTGGCTTACAGTTTTAGTAGGCAGTGGTTGCTTTGTGTACTCAGTGGCAAAAACACATGAACCAAAAGATTTGCATGAATCAATCCTTCTGCCAGGTAACTTTTTCAGACAAAAACTATTGGATTCCTCCTAAATGCAGCAGACAGCTTACTTTGTCTGATTGAAGGTCAATACTCTCAAAAACAAAAATCTGATTGGCCGCCTTCTGAAGTAATCTATACTGAAAGGCAGCATTCAAAGTTCAAACTTTTCCTTTTGTTTTTCCGATGTCTGTGATTAACAACAAACTGGGTTTTAACGATTAATGGCTGGCATTTCAAATGCCCAATTGTAAATTAAGTTGCTGTTAAGGTACTTTTAATACATTTGTATAAGTGAGAAAGAGAGGCAATCTTGCAGTGTAAAGGGACTGTATATGCCACAATATATCCAATTAATGAATAAATATTCACACTTTTTCCCAACAAAATACCCACAAGTCCAAAGATTAAAAAAAAAAACTGTCTTAAAAAATATAAGAAAAATGCAACTTGTCACAAAATATACACCCAGTATTAGGTACACCTGTTCAAATGCTTGTTAATGCAAATATCTAAACAGCCACAGTCACATGTTAGAAACTAAATGCAGTTATGGATATAAACATGGTGCAGACACTTGGGGAAGAACACAGAATGGGGAAGAAAGGGACAATGGCATGGCTGTTGGTGTCAAGACGGGCTGGTCTGAATATTTCACAAACTGCTGATCGACAGTAGTAGAATTTTCCCACATACCCATCTCTATTTCACAGAGAATGGACTGAAAGAGAGAAAATTTCTTGTGAGTGGCGGTTCTCTAGGAAAAAAAATGCCTTGTTGATGTCAGATGAAAATGGCCAGACTGCTTCAGGCTCATAGGAGGGTAACGGGAACTCAAATCACCACTCATGACAGCTGAAGTGTGTAGAAGAGCATCTCCAAGCATTCAAGACGTTGAACTTTGAAGCAGATGGGCTACAGCAGTGGAAGACCACACCAGATACCACTCCTGTCAGCTGAGAGGCCACCGTTTGCACAGGCTCACAAAAATTGGATAACAAAAGACTGGAAAAACCTTGTCTGGTCTGATGAGTTCTGCTGCAATATTCAGGTGGTGGGGTCAGAATCTGGCTTAAGGAAAACGAAAGCATGGATCCATCCTGTTGATGTTTGCTGACCATGTCCACACCTTTATGACCACTCACAGTGTATCCATTTTCTGATGGCTGCTTCCAGCAGGACAACACGGTGAGCTCACTGTACTCAACTGGCCTCCACGGTCACCAGACCTCAATTCAACAGAGCACCTTTTGGAAGTGGTATTACGGGGGATTCACATCATGGGTGTGCAGCCAACAAATGTGTAGCAGCTGTGTGATGCTATCATGTCAATATGGACCAAAATCTCAGAGGAATGTTTCCAGCACCTTGTTGAATCTGTGCCATGAAGAATGAAGGCAGTTCTGAGGGCAGAACTAGCAGGTGTACCTAATAAATTGGATGAGTGTACATTTCCCCAAGTTTCTGCTGGCACTTAAAATGTAAAATGTAGCATACTACTAAGGTGTCCATAATGCACATAGAAGTTGTTTGCCAACCACAAGCTGTTTAGATGTTAATGCTGAAACAGGAGAAACATGCAAGGTCTAAATCTGTGCAAAAAAGTTCCTTTAAAGTGAAGTATTAGGTCCTCAGTGCCATCAGCCGTACTAAATTTCATAGCACGTACACGAACACCCTGTTTCCACCACTTACAAGTTTTTTCTTCTAAAAAAATTGCACTAACCTTACAACATCACCATGAAACTGATTAACCCAGCAACCGACCAGCGGCTTTTACAATTTATCATAAAATTATAACATCTACATTAGATATAGCTGACAGAAATGCCTAGTAAAAGTCAGCAATGGGGCTGACTGCACAGACAGGCTCTCAGAGGATACTACTAAATTGGACCTTGGAGGGCGGTGTTTGCCATCAAGTCTTGTGAAGAGACATTTTACGGTTGAGCTGCGGCAGTGCATTGGCTGGTACCGTCTGAGAGACCATACTGTAAAATATTTAAGGCCCAGGTCAACTGGGGGGCCCCTTATATCTCCTTCATTACTTATTGACACACCCCTATCTGAGCGTAACACAGCCAGTGAGCCTGTAGGTGTGTTGTGAACACAGAGATGGTTGACATGTCAAAACATTCACCATGAAAAGAAGGAGCGAAATCATGAAGGAAGGAAGTGTAGCAATCACACTAGTAATATACATTTTACAGTTGGTTTAAACGTGCACATCAGTAACACAAATCAAGCACATGAAAGTATTTCTAGGTCATTGTGGATGTGTTTTATCTACACTGATGTGCTTGTAGACCTACCAGAATGTGCATCGAATGTAACGCATGTTCAACTTTGCACAAGTGTGTCTTCATGCTTGGTAACTGAAGGATGCATTTATTAATACATGTGTAAGGGCACATGCCTGTGGTCAGTGCTACATGATGTTCATGTGTGTGTGCTGCTCTGTTACTCCTATTGTCTTATCAAAGAGTTGCGAATTCAAGGTTTAACTTGCAGTGAATTATTTATGCCTGCAGCAGCTTGGCACCTGCACTGGCCAAGGGTTTGAAAACATACTCCCCCAACCACCACCACCACCGCCCCACACATACATACACATACACACACACACACACACACACTTATGTATGCACACACAAAGTGCAACATCACACTGCCGTGCAGAATTATACAGCCGGAGCAGCTATAAATATTTATACCTCTCCCGCCTCATATTTATTTCATCCAGCAGAGCTCATATCAGAGGGGCAACGGGATGGTGAGGATATCCAGAGAGTGAGAGAAGAGTAGGAGAGGGGAGGAGGTGAGAAATAGAGTGATGAAGAAGGAAGAGACAGAAAGTTAGACAGGATGTTGAATATTGAAGTTCCTTTATAAATAAGAAGTTTGGTGAAACAGAAACAGGGATATCAGCTGGTGAATGCATGGAAAAAGTAAAGTTAGAGGACTAAGTTAATGAAGAGAACAATCAAAAAAATGTTAGACTGAATGACAGAAGCTAAGTGTTGAGATAAAGTCACTTAGAAGTGTTATTGTTGTTGCACAGACTGCATCTGAAGTGTATAACTGGAGGTGGCCACGCCACTTAGCTGGGATAAAAGCCTGCGCTGGCCTGCCTTTCGCACTGCCTGGAAAAAATACTGGCCGCTACGTTGTAGCTGCCAGGCAGGAAATGTCAGGGAAAATATCACAGTGACTCTTAAAAGTTAGAAAGTAGACAGTCAGCCAGCAAGCAGATGCTTTGCTTCCCGAGAGCTTCAGCAAAAGTTTCATGTTGCTACCCTCACAGTCCCGCACTGTTACATAATGTATATTCCTGCAACACATCAGATACGTTATATATATTACATGATGCAGAAAAACATCGTTGAAACCAAACAGTGGATCTCTGCAGCCGTTTACGTGCAGAAGAAAAATCAAGAGTTGGATTCTTCATCTGCACTTATGTTAAAAGTCATCCAGATGGCTGGCAGTTTGGATGGAGATTCACATTATTGTAGTAGCAGCTAACTGTATGTACACTCGAGCTTCTAGTCTTAAAAAGAGATGAGGAGAGGGGTATTGAGCCCCCCCCCCCCCTCCCATTTTCAGACATGCACTCCTCACTCTCAACTGTGGCCTAAAGCAATGTATTAGACTTCACCTTTCACATATGCAGTTGTAATCGAAAAGACTTGAAAACAGACTGGCTGCACAGGTATATTACTGCAAACCCAGGAATATTTGGCAAGAGTTTAGCATTTTTATTTTTTCATCTATCTGAGAAAACAACTCCACTGGCCATCAGTTTACTTATGGACAATCCCTTCAGTTTTATTGTGAAAGCTAAATTGATGCTAACCAGCCAACCCCAGTCTGAAGTGTCACTGCTGTGGCTGTGCCCAATATCATTCAGTGGCCTCTCTGGAGAGACTCTCATCCCTGCAACTGGCAGCTACAGTCCCTTTTCCGCTCTGAAGACACTAACCACGACCTGCATGGGACAGAGAACTGCTCCACGTGATGATACACCAAGCTCAATGAGGTGTAGGGTCTCAAACTGCTCTCCGAGACAGCGGAGCTGCCATTCAAGTTTGTTTCTTAACATGTGTCATGTTGCCAGATAACACGTGACATCTTTTGCAATTAGATCAGTATTACACATCTGATAATAAATGTGCTTGGATCCTTGCAAACCTCTTATTTTTTTATCATGAAAACCGCGGCTGAATCATTATCTGTTGGTAAAGTATTGACTGTCCCTGCAATCCAATAAGTTTTAGATCTAGATTTTGCATGCCTAAAAGTACATGCAGTTGGCATAATTAAGTGTTTCTGATCTCTCTTTGTGCCCTGGAAGGCAGCTCAGTGACCTGTTGGCATAGAATTATCAAAGGCTAGAGCCAAAGGAGCAGCTCTCTGTACGCTTTGAAGGCTTGGGGCTGTGTTACACAGTCAAGCTTAGCATGCAGCATTTTAAACAGCAGTGGATCTCAACAGGCGGTTCCTAGCAAAGTGAATGGAGCTTGAGGCTACCTGAAGGTGTAAAGCCTGTTCTTTGCCTTCAGCTCATACAGACTGATGCAGCCAGACTCTTAAGCAGGTCGAAGAAGAGCGAAAGGAACATTTTCAAGCTTACTATGAGTTTTAGAATTGATCTGGAGTTTTAAACCTATTATTTTGAACCTTTTTGTACTGCTGATTGTCAGGTAAATGTGAATGTCTGCCTGCTGTCAAAAGAAGCACTTTTTCATAATTCCCTATATTATTTTTTCCCTAACAGATTTTATAAGCCTCCTCCTAACTGGTCGGTACCTTTTGCTCAAAGATTAAATTATTTTGAGTGTTTAAATTATAACTTAAGTGCTTGACAGATTTATCCTGTGGATCACTGAGGAAAAACTTATAACTGTCATAGTTTTGCCTAAACTTGATTTAAGTTAGCTTATTCTTGGCAGCAGTAGTATTTTGTATAGTATATCACTACTGCAAAGACATTTAAGAGGGCTGCCTCTCTTGATTTAAAATTTTCTTAAATATACTCTGCAGTTACTTGCATATTTAGTGGGGATGGTGCTGATGAAAGGATTAATCACTCCCACCAAGAATTAACACACCTTCAGTGTACATCTGAAATTATTTCCATAAATGAAACATTTCAGCAGCAATCCTTCAGTTTCCGAACAGTGTCACTAACGGCAGATTTCCTGTTCCAATACTAAGAATACTTAAAACCGTTGGAGAGAGTTTACCTTGGTAGAAATAACTAAGATAACAGCTACAGTACAGCTCCACCTTAATTGAAAAATCCTGATTCTACTGTATGAATAACATTCAGCGGTCACTTTTGGTGCACCTTTCACCTGCTTGTTAATGCAAATATCTAATCAGTCAATCACATGGCAGTAACTCAGTGCATTTAGGCATGGGAAAGATGACCTGCTGAAGTTCAAACTGAACATCAGAATGGGAAAGAAAGGAGATTTAAGTGACTGAACATGGCATCGTGGTTGGTCCCAGACGAGCTGGTCTGAATATTTAAGAAACTGCTGATCTACTGGGATTTTCCCCACACAACCATGTCTATAGTTTACAGAGAATGGTCCAAAAAAGAGAAAATATCCTGTGAGCAGCAGTCCTCTGGAGAAAAAGGATGACAGAAGCCAACATACTTTGAGTTGATAGGAAGGCAACATGAACTCAAATAACCACCTCTGAAAGTACAACATGTGAACCTTGAAGCGGAAGGGCTTCCGCAGCTGAAGACCACACTGGAAACCATTCCTGTCAGCTAAGAACAGGAAACTGAGGCTTCAATCTGCACGTTTTTAGACTCAAGGATCAAAAGATTCAAGAGCGTTTTATTGTCATGTGAACAGTAAACAGTCAGTTACACTGAACAATTCTATACTGTACTTCTTTTGTTCCAGCTCAGTAATAAATATGACAATATATATCATCTAAAAGGAAGGGTGGGAAGAAGCAAATAAATAAATAATAAGAAAGGAACTACAAGGGGGTCCTTGGGTTATGTCAGTCCCAAATTACGATGTTTCGTGGTTACGACACATCTCCCATATACTATATAAAGCCTTGTTTCGACTTAAGTAGTTTTGCATCGTAAATGTCGTAAACACAAACTTCGTGTACGGGAACTAGTTGGTGTGCACGGTGGAAGAATATGCCATGACGAGGCTGTGGACTGAGGAAGATGGCATCACGCCAGTCGGGTACTGTGTTAGGATAGGATAAGTGCGTATGTTCCGACTTACACCGAAAATCCGTTTACAACGCAACGTAGGAACGGATCAACGTCGTAACCTGAGGACCCCCTGTATACAAAACATATACATGAGGTAGACCGTATAGAGGAAGTTGCAGTGAATGAAGTATGTTTGTGTAATGGTACAACTGTGGGTTTTGTAAACAGTCTGTTGTAGTGTCTGAGGTGTAAAGTGTCATGCATATAGTGCAATTTCCAGTCCGAAATACAAAGCAGGAGCACTGTGAATGTGTGTCAGTTCTCGTGTCAGAGGTGGCAGTTCACAAGTCGAATGGCCTGTGCAAAAAGCAGTTCTTGATTTCACACTCCGATACTGTCGCCCTGATGGCAGGAGTGTAAAGAGGCTGTGTTGGATCTTTTATAATGTTCCATGGTCTTCTGATGACCCTAGTGTGGTAAATGTCCTACAGTGATTGTATGGCAACTCCTGAGATGGATCTAGCAGTGTAGCAGTGCAGTGTAACTGTGTAGAGCAGTTCGCAAATCAGAGTGTGAGGCCATTGGTGACAATGCTCTTGGTGATGCCCCTGTAAAAACTGCTGAGAATTTCATCTGGCATGCCAAACTTCTTCAGCCTTCTCAGGAAGTACAAACACTGCTGTGACTTCCTTACCAGGTGAGTGGTGTTGTGTGACCAGGAGAGATCGTCACTGATGTGAGTGCCCAGGAATTTGAAGGTGTTCACCCTCTCCACCACTTCTGCCCCTATATGGAGTGGTGTGTGTTGCACCCTCTTCCTCCTCCTCATCAACAATCATTTCCATAATCTTGGTCAGTTGTATTTAAGGAACAATTGTTGTCCTGGCACCATTAGTGATGACTCCAATTACAGTGGTATCATCAGCAAACTTGATGATACTGGTGTTGTACTAAGGCAACACAGTCATGAGTAAAGAAAGTGTATAGCATCAGACTAAGTACACAACCTTGGGTGTTCCAGTGTTCACAGTCACTGTTCTTGATGCGTTTCTGCTGTCTCTGACAGACTGCGGCCTTCTGGATCCAGTTGCGGATAGTGTTCGACAGCTCAGCTGAGTGGAGATTCTCACTCAGTTTTGCTGGTATTACCATGTTGAATGCTTAGCTGTAGTCAATGAATGGCATTCTCACATAACTGTCCTTGTTCTCCAGATGTGATAGGGTGGTGTGGATGGTAGTGTTCACAGCATCATTGTGTTAGGGACATGTTGAAAATGTCCACAAAGACATCAGGTAACTCCACTGAGCTTGCCCTGCGTGCTTGTCCGGGAATGCTGTCTGGGCCAGTTGTCTTGTGGGGCTTTATTTTCCTCAGAGTCCTGCAGACTTCTGCCAATGACACTGTGAATGGTGCGCTCTGTGTGTCTCAGTGATGAGGGCTTCAAAGCGAGCGTAGAAGTCATTCAGTTCATCTGGCAGTGAAGTGTGGAAGTTGATTTCCCCGGTGCTCTTGTTCTGATAATCCGTAATAAGTTGCTGTCCTAGCCACATGCGTCAAGTGTCAGCAGTGTTGTAGTAGCACTCCAGCCTTTGTCAGTTTTGGCTCTTAGCTTCCTTGATGGCAGTACACTGAGTCTCAATTTCTGCTGCAACATTTAGATGGCAGGGTCAGAATTTGACGTAACAACATATGAAAGCATGGATTCATGGATGGTGCAGAAGAGATTTTCTTGGAAAACTCTGGACCCCTTAGTGCCACCTAAGCATCATTTAAACACCACGTCCTACATGAGTATTGATTCTGACCATGTCCTTTTCCACCACTGTATCTGTCTTCTGATGGCTGCTTCCAGCAGGACAACACACCACGCCATAAAGCTCAGATAATCTCATTTTTTAAAATTTAAATGCCCTCCACAGTCACAAAATCTCAGTTCAATAGAACACATTTGGGATGTGGTGGAACAGGAGATTCACATCATAGAAGTGCAGCTGACAAATCTGCAACTGTGTGATGCCATCATGTTAAAGCGTATGGACTAAAATCTCTGAGGAATGTTTCCCCACCTTGTTAAATCTAACCCACAAAGAATTAAGATAGTTTGAAAGAAAATGGGGGTCGAAAACAGAACTACCTAAAAAAAAATACTGGTGATTGTACAAATATTCAAAAATTAGTGGACAGGACATGTTTACATCACTGATTGTTTAAGTAGTGGCTTAAAGATCAGCTCACTGGTTGCCTCTTAAACCGGGTTTGACTTTGTCGGTAATTGTACCTTCAACTCACATAATTTACTTTTTCTACATTGAAAAGAAGAGTTTGAGTAGTCTTTAATGTCAAATTGTGCTCAGTGAAGCTCAAACACCTGAGGTGATTATCACTGACCAAAACACAGTTTTGAATCGATCAAAGAAAGATAATGGGCATGATTTTAAACATGTTCAGACTTCACTGTATCACACTATTCAAAAGTAAACAGGGTAACAGGTTTCTATAGTATGTGTTAACCCTGGTGGATTTGGGGAGATTGCACCTCATGCAAACAATCAGCAGGCAATGCTACAAGTGTAAAAAAAATAACGTGTCCAACCTTAAATCATGTCTTTCAAATACACAAAACATAACAAACAAAACATAATTTGTTTGATTTAAAATGACAAATGAACCTTGAAATGTCAGCTGTGCTGATGAAGCCGTGTGAGGTATACAGTTAGGTCACAGCTCATCTAATTTGAATCAGCCCGGACACAGCAAGTGGCGTGCTGTTCTTGAACATTCCTCAAAACTATACATCCCACTCACATCAGTCAAGATTTTTTTTAAGTTATAGAAGTTTTTCTGGAGAATCCATCAGCAAGCAAGAACATGGGCCAAAAATCCTGCTGCAGAAAGGCTGTAAACCACTGAAAGGACCAGACTTCTTCCCTCAGGAGTCTACGTTACTTTGCCTTGCACTTTGGGAGTAAGCCAACACTGACTTCCAGGTCTGTATTAAATGTACAAAGGAGAGCTGGTTGGCTGGTAAAACACTTACAGTGTCTGCTGAATCTTGAACTTAACAGTAACCGTTGCTGGTGGACAGAAAAGACCCTTGTCTTGTCCTCTCCTAGTAACTTGAAGCATCTTGGAAACAGACAGCTGCCTAAGAAGAAGGGATTTTGTGTAGAGAGCCAGTATTAGGTTTGGAGCAGAACTGTGTGTGGGGAGCCAGGCTGATGCTGATCCAACAGGGTGGGTCTGTCTACTGCATGACTCGGCCTGTCTGGCCTGGAGCAAGAAAACTCCCCCACCCCCCTACAGCTATGTGTAGTTGTAAAAATGTGTGCAGGGTGTTGATGCATGTGTGTACATCTCTGCTGGCATGAATGCAGGCCAATGAGTGACTCTGCACTGTATATGCACCAAGCACAAATGCACAGAGAGGATTGGGCCTTTGCAGTAGTAGCCCCTAGACTCTGGAATAATCTGCCACCTTACTTTAATAGCACTTTAAATGTGCTATAGAAATAAAATTGACATTGACAACTGTTCTGTTGTGAGGAATGTCAGTCAACATAGGCACTTGAATTATTATTATAAGTTTATATGTACAGTGTGCATGCATAAAAGAGAAAGCAAGATCATATAGCAAAGTAGGAAGAGCATCATAGTCTCTGTCGCACTTTCCATTTCTTTGTCCTCTCCCTGACCCTACCATTACATAACACCAGAGACAGTTTCATGCCAGTTGAGTGGCTCGGTGTATGATACACATGCTGAAGTGGCTGGGGGATGGTTGTACAAGGGTGTGAGAGGTTACAAGTCAGCTATATCAATCAGATGAATGCAACGAATGGCATATTCATGACTGGTTCTAAAGAAGAGACTCCACTTTGAAGAAAAGCTGCAGGTAGAAGGTGAAGTCATACAGCACTTACACTGATCACCCAAAACAATGAAACCACTGGCAGGTAAAGGTAATAACATTTGTTATTTCATTACAATAGAAGTTGTCAAGTAGCGGGCTATATAAAGCAACAAGCGAACAGTCGGATCTTAAAACTGATGTGTGGAAAGCAGATTATGTTTGGGTCAGAGCTTCAAACTGGCAGGTCCTAGAGATGTTTCGGCAGCGCTTCACGGCTCATGGATTGTGGAGTGGAGGCTGGCCATTATGGTCTGATCTCACATAGGAACAAACTGTTCCACTAACTTTAAGGTGTGTTTCTTATTTTCTGATTTATATATACTGTTAAATTAGTACATGCATATTAAACCTGACCAAAGTTCCAAACATTGAGGTCAGTGTATATACAAAAAAATCCCCCCTCGGAGTGCTGTAAACTCTATATCGAACTGTTTTATTTACTCTCGGACCTGTATGATGTCATTTAGAGTGGATATCCGTAATATGGCTATCTATTATGGATGTGATCCCAGTAGCCCCACTCCCCTGCTGTTCAGATCTTCAGTTTATGAGCGGCAGCCAAAAGCAGAAATCTAAATGATCTAAAAAGCAGATCATATGCCAAGATATCATTAATCAAGTCACCCACCCACTTTAAGACCATGTAAGCCTAATTAAAGCAAATTAACCTGTTCTTTAAGGGAAGAATAGGATCCAGTTTTTGGAGTATGGTCGATACATAAACCTAAAAGGAATATCAGCTGCTTTTATACAGTTAAATTTTAAAAATATTTCTCATGAGAGCCCTAAATTTAAGGGGCTAAAAAGTCTGAAGAACAAGCCGATGTTATCCTTTATAAGTATCTAAGGAGAAGCAAAATTTCAAACTCAAAAAGGAAACCACAGGTAAACTCGGGGGTCACAGCTGTAAAAAATTGACAAATTTCTCTCTAAATAAAGTATTTCTTGGACAAATTGGAAATAAAATGTAAAAGAGGAAGAATGTAAGTGTTTCTGTGGTTCCTTTCAACTACAATCTTCTGTGGAAAATAAAAATAAGAAAAGAAAATTGAGCAATAGGAAGATTTCTTTGGTGGGTCATGTGGATCTTGGCATGTGTGAATTTTAGATGCGCGTCAACCCGAGCTGAAGAAAATCCAGTAAATCCATACATGTTGGCTGCCTGAGAAAATAAAGATACAAGGAGCAAGTCTCATCTGCCAAACACTTTTTTTTGTCTATAGCTTCATTTGATGTGAAAAGTTCCTCTCTTTAACCTTCCCCTGCCAACAGTTTCACTCACGGCAGCGTGAATTCAAGTCAGCAGATTACTGGCTGCGAGCTTGTGTACACATACATTTTCCTCTCATTCTTTATTTTGCCTCTGAACTTCCTTTCTCTTTTCAAACAGAATGAAGCACAGAGGGGGGGCTCGTGGAAAGGAAAAAAAACTGTGAAACTGCAACCTGCAGCCAAGGAAAACTAGCTGATGGGCTTTCCTCCCTTGTGCCTCAGCACACAGTGTACCAACAGAGTTTACCTGACAGATACGAGGCTGAAGGTGCTGCCACGGCCCCTTATCTCCAGGTTTAACTGACTGCAGCACTGTCCCAAAACTTCTGTCTGCATCCATACTTTGTCAGTCTGAGATCTTTTGCTTTCTTTAACTCAGCTTTGCAAAAATGTTTCCTTTTCTCAACAAACTCGATTTCACTTCTCATAACCTCCTTCCACACTCCCTCCTTGTGAGTGCTCTGCAGGTTTTAAAAAAAAAGACATTATATAAAACATATGTTAGCTACTCATAATGAAAACTTTCCCTTTCCTTAAATGGACTGTTTCATAAGTGTACGGCTGTGTTCTGCTCCGAGGGCCTCCTGGGTGTGGGACTGCTGACCTGCTGAGCTGAGTGTGCTGCCAAGTTCTTACCGTGAGAGAGCGAGCGAGAGCAGAGGGCAGGACACAGAGCGGCACCGTGCCATCGGACACCCTGCCAGCCTTGGCTGTAGTGCTGATGCACTGACTGACCGGTGGGAAAAGACTAACTGCCATTGTTTGACTCAAGTGGTTATAGAAGTGAAAACATGCAGGATGAACTGAGAAAGGATAAGATATTCTTTCACACCTGCTTTCCCTTCATCAACCCCCAGTTCCCCGCTGAATCATGCCCCAGTCATTTCCCTCCTCTATGAGCCATCCATCTCCTTCCAGGACTCCAGCACCACTATTACAGTCCGGTCCTGCTCCTTGCTCTCGGTGCTTCCAGAGGCTGGACCTCCACCTTGCGCTCCTCCTCTAACCTCCATTGGGTTGTCTCTTTATCTTTTAATTCTGTGACATTTGCTGGCTCAAAGCCCAACCCAGGACTTAACCTCCCAACTGTATCATGTACTATACAGTGAATGTAATTATAAATAGTTTTTCATTATTTAATAAATTTGGCATTTTGAGTTAATAAAGCCAAAATTCTCAGCTCCGTATCTTCATAACTCACTTGGCCAGTAGCTTTTTGACACTGCAGCTATCACTGCCTTCTGGTTTAATACTTCAGATATAAACAACCATCATTATTATGCAAGAGGACCAATGGGAATTAGATTTTGCTCTCGGTTGCTGAGAACTAGGTAAAGTGATCGATATCACTCTCACGTCTATTGGTTAAAGCATGGATGTGGTATTCAGCTTGTAGTATTAGGACAGGTCACAGGGGAAAGCCTGGTTCTAGTCAGAGGAAAAAAAACATGCCAACACATCAGCTATTTGAATAAGTTGCTCAAAGTCTTCAACAAATGAGTTTGTTGAAACATAAAAAATATAAAAATCAATCCATTCCATCCATTTGCTTCCAAAGAGACAGATTTTCTTATTATTTTTAAAGTTGTTCTACAGGCTTTCTGATGAAGTTTTCTTTAGACATCGGCTGCTTTCAATTCAGTCTTTGTACCTGACCCTTTTTAGAGGAATGGCTTTTTGTGCTACTTAATACTGACCTACAACTCAAGGATCAAAAACACACCTAACTCCAGGGAAACCAGTGTTATGTCGACACATAACACACCACTAAGCAAAGAACCATTTTTATAATATCTTTATTAGCACATTATTTGTTCTCATTTCTTCTGTTGAATATATGAAAAATGCCAAGGATAACAACATTTGACGGGAATCAAACAGGACTTTTGCACCGACAACGTAATTCCCAAAGAGCTGTTAGCAGAAACCTTACATCTCAGGACAGTGTGTCCTTTAAGAATTTGAGGAAACTAAACAAGTGGCAGGCCTAAGAAACAATCATATCATATCATCATACAAAAGTCATGTCCTTAAAAAAAAATAGGGAAAAAATCCAGACTTGACACACCTGACCCTTCAATTGATCCATCTACTGTCCACTAAAGCCTCATCAGAAATGGTCTCAGTGGAAGAGTGGCTGTCAAGAAGGCATTCTTAAAGAAGAGATACAGAGAGAAAGGCTGAGGTATGGCAAATTACACAAGAGCTGGGCTGAAAATGAGTGGCAACAAGTGATGGAGTGACAAATCCACATTTGAAAAATTTGGTTCACGTCACTGTCAATTTGTAGGAAGGAGGTCAGAAGAGAGGCATGACAGTGAGTGTCTACAGCCATCTGTAAAACATGGTGGGAGCTCTGTCATAGTTTGGGGATCTTGTTAAAATTGATGGAATTATGAACGCAGAAAAAATTCTGCCAGATTTTGATCCAACATACAGTACCACTCAAAAAGAGTCTGATTAGTAACAGTTTCATTTGTTAGCTTGACAATAATCATATACTGTCAGTGCAGCAAAAGCACGCCTGGAGAGGAAAAAACACACACAATGAAACACTATCAGTCATAGACTGGTCTCCCCACAGTCCTTTATTTTCACCTATCTTTGCACGTTTCAATCGATTCCTGCAGTTTATTCCCATTTTCCCAGCAAAACAAAGAATTGAGGGATAGTTCAAGACTTTTGCACAATCTTGTACCTCTGACTCAGTCAACAACATCATGATCATCTAAACATATACACTTCCACTGCACCTTTAACGGGACTCTTTATTTTATTTTTAAAGGTCAAGCATTTGTCAACTAGCTTACACTATCCAAAAATCATGTCACACATTGCTTCGGCATGTTGCACGCTGATTGGATGAGAGATGTGGGTGAAGCGGGTGGGGTAGGATGGGGTTTGGGGCAGCACTCAGGAGAGGAGTACAGAAATGGAGAAAGCTCACAGTGCATTAGGGACAGCACGGTGCAATTCGTTCCATTGGCAGCACTTCAAAGAGGAAGAGGAGGGGGATAATCCACTCCAACATTAGCCCCCGGAATCTTCCACCACCAAAATGCATGCACGCACGCACGCATGCACACAAACACACGCGCACGTGCGCGCACGCGCGCACACACACACACACACACACAAAAGCAGCAGGCTGGAGGCTTTGGTCGTGGGGTCTGATTGGGTTGGGGTCTGGGGATGACGGGATGGAAGGATGGAGAGTATTTTTCAATTTACCCGCAAATCAGAGACGATTGCAACGCTATCTTGCACACAGACACATACACTCACCCAGAAACACCTCCACAGAAAAGACCTTATGCAAAGAAAAAAAAAGCACTAAACAAAACTGGCGGAGCACTTGCTCATCCTGGTGAAAGTAGCCAAATGACGGGTCCACAATGGGTCAGGATGACAGAGCAGATTCCTACAGGTGATGTTGGTGTGAGAGACGGAAAAGTAAAAGGAGGAAGGAAAGTGAAGTAGACAGATGAAGTGAGCTTGTATATCGACAGCCACTAACATCACAGCAGTGAGCTGTCAACACTCACTTGGCTAAAACGTGACCAATTGGAGATCAATCTTGCTCATGGGTGACCTGCCAGCAGCAAACCTAATCAGTCCTCCTTTCTCCATTACACCTTCGAGACGTGGTCAAGAGGCATACAGCTAGATTTGGAGTCACCAGAGATTTAACACCTTCGGATCTGCCTTTCTTACAGCCTTATCCATCAACTCCAACTGATGACACAATCCCGCTGGGAACTGTTACTGTAGTAACGCATCCCGTTTTGATCTGCAATCGTAGCACCGCTTTCAGGTTATAACATGCTGTTTTGAATATGCCTCAACAAAATGATCAGACACACAATTTTTTCTCATTTCTCATTGTGCAGTAAGGTATACACAACTTAAAGGTTTCTTGACAACATGATAACAGGGGAACACCGGTGTACTCACTGCGTCTGTCCTGATATACAAAGCGGTGCAGTGTGGTCCAAACCTCAAGATCAAATTTTAATGGCTAGCTAACATGACTCCACTCTGCATACAAACAACGTTTTATCAGAATTCATTCAAAACTTTCAGA
>VOQJ01030352.1:0-10714 GCA_015052665.1 Apistogramma diplotaenia
TATTGAACTATTGTTTTGTTGTTTTGCTGATGTGTGTATATATTGTTCCAAGATCAATTCAGTGATGACCTTGTTAAAGGTATGACTGTTGAGTTAAAATTCTCATTATACACCGCATTCTTTGTTTAACATTTTGTGTGTTTCATTGTGGTTAGAGTTCTGTTATACAGTGCCATCGCCAATCTCCTACGGACTTGAGAGAAGTGACCCTAATTGTGTAGAAACTGACTGATTCATTGAAACAAACGCATAGATATTTAGGTATTCTAGAATACTAGACGCACGAAGGGTTACACAAACAAGAGAGGTTGTTCCTTTCTCTGTGTCCCTGTAGAGGAATTGCATTAACAGCAGCAGATGGATGAAGCTAAACAACATATATGAGCTTGCAACAAGAAAGCATTTAGAACATGATCAAATGAATAAAAAAAGGGAGTATATGAGAGAGAAAGACAAAAAGAGAGAGAAGAGGGATAAATAACAAGTGGGCTGCCGTGGCTCAACAGGGCTGTCAGGTTCAATCTGGTGTGGGTTGGCAGGATGGCCAAGAAGCAGTGACTGGGGGAGAGTCCTGAGAGACTTGCGTTTCCTGCCTGCTTCGCCTGCAGACAACCTCTCTTTGTTTTACTGGCCCTTTTTTCCCCTCTACTCACCGCCAGTCCCTCCACCACCCCTGAAAAAAACACGACAGGGTTACCTCCATCTACGTGCAGAGGGGGTTTAGGAGATTGTGTGTTGGTGTGTGTGTGTGTGTGGGGGGGGGGCAGAGATGAACAAGAGAGATGAGAGAGAAAGTGAAGAAATTGGAGACTGAGAAGCAGACAAATTAAAACGGAAGCTGGAGCGAGTAAGTGTTTGAACGAAGCACAAAAAGAGAAAGAAAGAAAATCTGTTCAGACAAAATGATAAAAAAAAGAGTCAGACAAAGCAGAACTTTGGAATCTGGAAAGAAAACAATGAGTGCATACTGAGCTACCGTCACCTATGGAAGAGAGAAGACGCTCGATTATATGGGCACGTCACTGTCTTAAGGCACCTTGACTGGTCGGCAGCATCTGCGTTCAAAACAATTTTCTCATGTCGGAAAAAAAAGAGTGAAAAACCTCAGCAGGCAGGCCTGATTAAACTTCTCACCATTAGTGTCTGTTACATTTTAGGCTAATTGGATTGGGTGAAAGTTAGGAAAGCTGGAGTGAACGTGTAGAAGAAGGTAGAAACACAATACACAGTGGTTGGGGGTACCCACTGGATGCCAACCACGCAAACACAGACTCGAATGTGCACACACAGAGCCGCCTCATCCCCACCCCACCCCCCCTCCTGCCTTCATTTTTCCAGGCCTCGTTCTGACTGCGACTTGAGCCAGTTTCCACTCTGGTCTCGGGTGTGGTGCACGCTCCTGGGAGACTTCAACTGCAGGACCAGTTAGTCAAAACAAGGCCCGAGTGCTAGACGGCGAGGGAGAGAGAGTATGAGCGAGGGAGAGAGGGAGGCAGAGAGACACAGTGAAGAAGAAAGACAAGAGAGACAGCCTGGGAGAGAGAAAGGAAGAGCAGCAGGGGTTAGATAGCGAAGGAGAGGAGAAAAAGAGAGTTGAGCTGTGGACTGTTTTTAACCCAGGGCCTGAGCCAAGGAGAGAAACCCAGACAGGGTAAACTTTTTTAATACCCATAATACAGGTGCTTTAAAAGCCATCTGTGTGAGGAAGGAGCCATAAGAGGAGGAGAATGATGGCAAAGTACATGAGTTAGACACAGTGAGGAGGCAGTGGGTGCACTGGAACAGAAAGGGGGGGGAAAGCATGAGAACATCTCAGCAACAGTCTCGATTTTAAGCATCTTTTATTTCCAAGACCATTTTATTATACAAAAGATAAAGTTTGCGCACATAATGAGGCATTTCAAGCAGTTTTGCCTTTGACTTGGTAGCAAAAGAAGCACATTTACAAAGGTGAATCATCTTTCCTTGTTCAACAGCAGGGGAGGATATGAACGCCTTTAGCACATTACAGCATTTTATTGCCGCACTAATAGAACAGAAACCACAAAGCAGAAAAGAACACACACACACACACAAAAAGTAGCCCAAAATTAGAACTGTAGATGTTTACTTGTAACACCAACGTGATGTTTGATTCCCAGCAACTCCCTATAACTTTTGCACTCGGGAATAACGCAATCCACACCCAAAAGAAATGCAGATGAATGAATATATGCCTCGTGAAGACATGCAGGAACCCATACTTACAAGCCAATCAGCAGACAAATAGTAGACGCTGACTTTGAGAGAGCCACACACACACATCGGCGCACACACAAGCCCTTTCATAGCTGCTGCATTCCATGTTTTATATGCTCTCTTTTATTCATAACATTGCATTTTACACCACAGAGTCTGGGGCAGATTAAGTGTTGTCTCCTGCTGTATGCTCGTGCTTACTCTACCCCAAAGAGCCTGTATGGTATTTGACTGCTCTCAAAAGGCAATATGAAGTGGAACATCTGGCAGTGCTGATCTGAGCAAATGCTGATAAAGGCCTCTCCTGAAGCAGCACACCTTTTACTGTCAAGGCACAAACTCTGCGTGAAAGTAACACTTTGTAATAGGATATTTAACATGGATAAGCTGCATCGTTTCAGGGTGAGAAGTTTTAAATAAGTTGGACATCAATCTAAAAGCATTGTCGTTTTACCTTAATGTCGAAACATTTGCACGTTTTGAAGGCTGAAGTCTTTTGCCCAGGCTGGGGATAATAGGACACAGCTAGAGACAGGCCAGTGTTACAGGAGCCCATAATAGAAATCACCTCTTGAGAAAGGGAAATGCTGCTGAAGGGAGTGACCCTCTATTCCTGCCAGTCCAAATACCTGGAGCTGCGAATCAGGAAGACCAGGGTCGCGGGGTGACCGAGCAGAATCTTATCTGGCCTGCCCAATGGTCTATTAGTACGAAGCTGGGTGAGAACAAGTACATGGCCTGAAACTTTTACCAGTAGGGTGGATAAAGAGAGGCAGAGAGCATTCTCTGACACTTATCAGACCTAGTATTTCCTCTGCTGCTGCCTTGATAGGGCCTCTCATCCTGTGAGCAAGCCTATCATTGTTATTGCAGTCTTTTCTCCCGTCTCTGGTGGTGACACCATATAGCCTATGTAAAGGATGTGTAGCTTTTTTTAAACAGATATGAAGCCTTTGCCTGTCTGACTTGTGTCAGCACAACAGTGTTTGTAGAGTGAAAAAGGTATCAAGAGGAAAAGGACAGTCATCCTGAGCTGCTCGGAGCATTGTTCTCAGCTCAGCACACTGTAGCTGATGTTCTTTGACCACTGCTCTTCTGCTTTATAAGAAATGCATTACTGTTAAAGCTGTTTCAATAAGGTCAATGTATCCTTTAAGTTCTGGTCAGGTTGGGACCACCAAGCAGCTTGTATGACAACACAAAGAAAAACAAGCTATTCTCATTAGTGTTTTGGTCATACATTTGCCCCTTAACCACCAACAAACACAATAACGTCTAATAAACTGAGATAAAGTTTGATAGAATTTATATTAACTAAATGTTACATAAGAGAGCTGAAAAGTGGCTATTATCAAAAGCAACGAGTCAGAAAATTTGAGTTAATTTGTGTTCAAAACAACTGAATAAAGCTGCCAACATTTCACTCACCAGTCTCTGATGAGACTCCAGTCTGGCCTAAAGCAGCCAATCAGCCTTTCCTGCCATGTTTACCGTACACATTGTTACTTGGGCACCTGTGTGTGATGCCTGTCGTCCCGTAAACAGCCTCATTCACAAAGCTTCTTTGCCATAATCACTGCGTTTACAGTCTTTTCATGCCCCTGCTGCTCTGGAAAGAACTCGTCAGCACTCTGATTTTGTTTTGTTGTTAACATACGTCTATTCTTCAGGTTCAGGAAGCACCCCTGAATAGCAAAAGCACCTTGACTCAAAACAGCAGGTGTAGTTGCCCAGAGCTTTGGCAGTAACAGTCAGCGACTGCATTATACTTCCTTTTTTTAAGTGGTGTTTGTTCTCAAATGCATGTGTTTGTCTTAATGTGAAGCTGGCAGAATTTGGCATTATAGCATTTCTGCCTTACATTATTCTCTTTTATCTTCACTTGTATCATTCTCGCCTTGTGCTGTTGATGTACAGCATTTAAAACAACCCAAATTACACGCTGAACAATGCACAGAATTTTTTTTTAAGTAAAAGTTTCCTACCCTCTTTGGCAGCCAGACGTGGTGATGGATCTGTGTGAGATGGTGCATTGTAGGATAATGATGAGCTACCTGCAGTGAGACAGAAGAGAACAACGTTAACAAATAAAGATAAATAAATAACACCTTAAAAAACATAGAAAAATAAATATACAGTCTCTTAAAAAACAATGTTCAGAATAATTATTTTGTTATCTTTCAGAATGTATGATGTGACTTTTTGTCCACAAGTAGATTTGCTGCATTTTATCTGCGTGACAAAATGTTCAGTGTGCAAAGGTTTTCTACTGCCAGCAGGTGACAGTAGAGGGTTCTACTCAATTTCTATGAAAGGCTACAACATAACCATTTTATTTGATAACTTGTTCCTTTCACTCTTAAATAATAAAAATAAAACTAAGAAAATAATTAATGACAAAAATCCCCTCTATCCCAAAAAAAGGCAAATCCAGGAACCAGTCAGTCCTTTAAATTGTTGGGGGAAAGCTCTGCAGTGTCTCAACATTTTATCTGGAACTACTACCCATGAATAAAGCAAGACGGGGAGTTAAGAGTCCTTGTATGGCTGCCTGTTCATTTCACCTTATGGAGCAGAACTCTGCACTGCATTCCTCCTCTTACACAGGCACCCTGGGCGGCACCAAAATGCTCTCTTAATTTTAGCTGCCCCCAGGCATAAATCAGTGAGTGGAAAAACAGACCCAAAAATGCATAGAGAAAACACAAGAGCAGTTACTACATGGAGAGTGTAGACAAGATTTAGCACTGAGCCAGCAGCAGCAAGTTGCTGAGTAGGGACGGTACCTTTTTTTGTTTTTTTTTGCTACAGAGCAATCTGAAAAACAAGCTAAAGTACAAATGGAAAGGAAAAATCCAGCGAGTCTGTGATCGTGAGATTCAATGGAAGGTCCCTTCCTAACATGCTGTGCTGCTGGTGGTGGGATGGGGCTCATGGTAGCAGACCAGGGGTCTGTTTTTTTAGAGGGGGTGGTTGTGGGGAAGTGTGGGGTGCTCCACAAATGTATTCTAACCTCCAAACATCCCACCCCTCCCAGTTCCACCTATATTCTGTGGCACCCCCAAGGCTCTGGGTCTAGTTTAGAAAGATGGGGGCCTCAGAACAGGGGAGCCATTGTATGAGGAAGGGTCCCTGCATGGCAATCAAACGCAGCTCCCCATACAAAAATAATTCCACACGCAGAGCGTAAGCTCACAGGGGCAAACGAGACTCAGAAACACCATCTCTGGAATGAGGGAGAACGTGTAAGAGAAAGAGGAACGGAGAGGGAATGGAGGAAGGGGGCTGTTAACCCTTTTCCTACTGTGTGCCACATATGTGGTCTGACCCAGACAGGCAAACAGGCAGCATTGCTGAGAAAACCTCAAACCATCCCACAGAGAAATTCAGGACTGCTGTATGGGAGCGAGAGTGAGTGAGAGAGCCAGCACAGCTGACGGTTTGATGGAGAGAATCTTGGCTGTGCTGCCTATTTATTTGGATGGCCTCTTCCTCTCTTCGAAAACAAACACGTCCCGGTAATCTGACAGCACAGTGGGAGGACTGGCCAGTGTTCAGGCTTTAAGACCCTCACTCTCTCTCCATTTCCAATCACATCTGCTCAGAGTCTGCACGATTACATAACATCCACAGACAGTTTTCTTTTCTCTCCTTCTTGTGACTCTTCGGTTTTACAAAAGCCCCGTCTGACATGCACATAATATTGATAGATATTTTTCGGGGCTTGTGCAGCATTGTGTTGGACCTCCAGTGGGCCCCCTGTACTGTTTATTCTATATAGCTATATGATACCATTGCCTCAACATGTGGTCTGAGCTTTGTCAACAATCTCGGGGTCCCAGTCACCCTCTTTTAGGCACCTTGCCACATAAAGGGGGGCAAATAAGCTCCAACCATCCTATTTAGTTATACTGGATAAAGCTACACTGAGAAGGCGCACTGCCTCGCTTTCTACTGGGCTTTCATAGTGGATGTTAGTAATTTCTGAGTCTTCCACAACAAAGCATTTGTCATTGTCCTTTTTTAAAAACTTATAACCCTTATTTCAAAAAGACATTGTGTGTAAAACTCTTCTCATTAAATTATATTTTTTGTTGGGCACAGATTGAACTTCCTGCCCACACTTTGCCCTCAAGCTACCAAACCAGTCTGCCAACTGAAGAGTCACAGGAATTCTTCATTGAACCCCTGGTAAGACAGGGAGCAGCCCAATAGGTAGCAACAAAGGCACATGCACTGTTGTACAGACAAACACTTTTTACCATACAATAAAAAGCACCTTGAGGCGACTGTTCGTTGTGATTTGGTGCTGTATAAATAAAATTGAATTGAATTGAAATTGAATTTTTATATGAAGGCTGAGGTGAATTGATGAACTGACAAATATCTCTTTTCCATTGATACAGTTCCAGGTCTGCTTTTTCAGAACCAGTCCACGCAGCAGAAGTTTAACTGTTTTCCATTAGAAGATAATCATGGTGGACACAATTTTTTTGGTTATATCTGCAACCTTAAATTCTTGCAGCAGTCCACGGCCACTGATATCAGCAGTTGCAGCTTTGGGCCTAGCAATTTTGTAGAGCCAGGTTATTAGCATCAGTCCTTTTTGGGTCAAAATATGTGGGGCTGGTACTAGCTTAGGCACAGACAGAGGCACCGTGTTGGTGAAGAAAAAGTCAAAGTATGTGAACTTGACAGCAATATCACATCCCATCTCCGGCCAATACTCAAAAAAATGTTTAGAAATAAAGCATTGTGCATAATGTGCCATAACTTATTAGAAAGTTAAAGCATTTATTAGATAACGGTGGGGACTTTTAGGCAGACGCCCCTTGAAGGTATTTATAGTCACACAAAGGGCCAGAAATAGCTATAACATATTAATTTAGCCACGCTTCCCAGCACACATCTGATCATTTGCTGCGTGAAATGTGTCTAAACATCAAATTATCCATTTAGAAAAGTTAGAGAAATCTGGATCCAGCTCTCTCATATCTGATTGGAAATGTGTGAGGTGAGTTAGTCTCAGAAATGTTCACTATTCTTAGTTTTAACAAAGCCCTAACCACAGTTCACATGCCGGTCCTAACTGTAATGCGATGAGAAAAATACAATTCATTTAAATCTATTAGCATTAATGGTAAAAAAAAAAACACCCAAGCTATGCAGAACTGGCCAGCATCAATATTTTCAACTGGCAACAGGACTGTAGACACAGTGCAATTATTATCTACATCTAGCTTCAATTACAGCTGGGCTCATCTCACTGTTTACATGAATACCAATTGCTTATTATCCACTTCCACTTATGCTAATGTAATATATACATAAATTCCTGCAAAATCTAAGTGGCTGAACCCCAGCAGTCAAGTGAGCAGCCGCAGAAAGCTCTGCAATGGTGGCTAACAGCAGACAGCGAAAGGCGCAGAGCCAGGCTGTTGAGCCCCTCTGCACCAGTGATAATCTGCCAATAGAAAGAACTAATGCAAGGGGAGCTCAATAAAAATGTTGTGAGGGGAGAAAGAGGAGGGAGAGTGAGAGAAAGCGCAAGAGAGAGAAAGTTCTCCAGACCTCCTTTTTTCCCTACGCAGCCTGCGAGCCCAGATGTTTATGGTCTGTATAAACTATTGAGGGCTGAGAATGTCCCCCACTCCTGAGTGAGCAGCAGCAGTGCAGAAGCCCAGACTTATCACTCTCTCTCTCGCCTTCTCTCCCTCTTTCTGGACTCGCTCACTGTAAATCCATCCAGACGCACAAGGAACGGAGGCAGCTGGGAAACAGAACTGTTGCTATTCTTCAATGGCTTTTTTTCCTTTTTTTAAAAAAAATTATCACCCTTTTTTATAACAGTTTTTTCTCGCACACACACTCTACTCTATCTGCCAATGATATATTTCTTCGTTCAGCTCCTGCTATTATGTTTCTCCACATCTTTGAATTTCTCAGTTTTCGGTCTTGTTTTATTCTCTCTTCAGTCCCTCTCCTCACTTTTGAATTCTCCCCTCTCTTCCTCCCTCTCTCATCTCGCATCTCTATGTGTCAGAAGATACAGTCTCTCCTTGTTTGAGGTTTGTTGCTCTGCTCCGTTTCCAGCACATGTGGTATCAAACCGACCTACATGGGTGCGATAAAGCAAACAGTCAGCAGTCCCTCTCTGACAGACTAATTTGAACAAATTCTCAAATTGCAACCCAAATTGAAAACACATTGGGGTGTGGGCGGCCATCACTTATAAAAATCTGGATAAGTGACCAACAATGGGGCCAAAATAATGCAAGGGCAACTACCCTTGTTACTGTAAGCAGCTGGGAAGCCAGACAGATGTTCAGGTCGTGCCAGCGGTTGCACCAGTGTGGCTGTCTGAACAGTATTCCTGCGCATGACGTGGCAGGAATGTTTTGTTATGGTATGGCTGTAGGGTGGGGAAGTGTGTCCCTGTCCTCCGCCAAGTGTACATACAAGGCTTAATGACTCTGAGGAATGTTAATCAGAGGTTCAATAAACATAACCAATCACACATATGGTGCTCACAGATGTGTATGAAGTGATTACAGCATTCCCCTGGACCATCCATTTTTTGGTAGACAATGTGTGTGTGTGTGTGGGGGGGGTGATAAAGGAAAGAGTCGGTGAATGGGATCACATGACCTGTATTCACTAATACTTCCAGAGCCTTTCCCCTTTCTCTTTGTTTTCCTTCCTTGTGGAAACTAGTCCCAGTTCTGGCTCTTGAGAGTGAAAACAGAGGTCTATTTTCTGGACAGGGTTCCTCCTTCTCTATGATTGTGTTTGTTTGTGCTGTGTGGAGAGAAGAGAGAAAGCCTTTCATTTCTAAATCATCAGCCCTCCCGGGTCATCATAAAGCCTCGACCCCTCTCCTTTACTCAGAAGCTGCTTCCACACTTGAGCTCTGGACAATATTGAGAGAATCTGGACATTTACGATTTTACATGTAGCACACAGCAGGAGCTAGTCTGTGCAAGATGCATTCTCACAACTGGAAATACTCTCTTTGATTTAGGCTGGACATGGTGCAACCGGGTCAGGTAATAATCCAGCTGTAAATTCAGTGAACTGTTATCTGTGCAAGTCTCACACAAGGTTGAAGGGAGTTTAATCTGCTTTGAATATGGACTTCTGTTGAGTGATAGGTAGAAAAAGTCTGCACTGCAGTGCATGTGCAAAAGTAGGTACAGTATCAACAGTTAACACTGCTTGCATCTCAGAGAGATGCACTTAAACAGGTTACTCAGCTCATGCATGGGACCGTTTATCTTGTCGATTGTAAGGAAGGAGTCCAAAACAATTTCAACTGGCAAGTGGAAAGGATTCCCAAGACATCTTTTCTGTCTCCAAAAAAGAGGAAAAAAATGAAAGGAAAAAAGGGGCAGAATCATGATGCAGCACGCCTAAGCTGTGGCTAAGTCCCACAGCCATTGGCCATAATGAAAACTGCTCTGCGGAGTGTGCCCAGTGGCGGTCAGACAGATCCACCCGCTGCACCGCTGCACAATGAGGCTGTTATACTCATGACAAGCATCTCTCTCTGCCCAGACGCACTGCATAGAGAAAACTGTTGACACCCACAAAATACAGTTCCCATTACATCACAGTGAGGCCCATCGCAATTTTTTTGAGAGTAATGTTAAATTTAGTCAAGCCATCAGTCACTCCACCCAGTGTGCTGCTCTGATATTCTGCAGCCGCAGCACAGGCAGCTCTAACTACTCTAAAGTATCCAAAATTTGTAAAGATGGGACGAACTGTTCCCTGCCTGAGCAGCGATCACACAACTCATTTGCTAATTTTCACAGCACACGGCTGACGTGAACTCTACACGACACTGCGTATTCAAGCCAGATCTGCGCCAGATGTTACATCTTATATTAAAATGTCATTTGCATACCGCATCATAAAATTGGCTTTGCTTCCTCACAGAAACATATGAAGCAGGATTACGGCAAGATATTCTTCAAAGGTAAGAGGCTCAAATTTAGCTGCCTCCATTGCAAATTGCAGATCAACTTTCTTTTCTTTGCTCTGGACATACAAGCCTAGCGTGATTCCTGAGGCAATGCACCTGGGCTTCATCTTTCTGTGGGCCATGTGGTATAAGGCACTGCAAAGTGTAGTGGGGGATGTTGATGATGGTTATCTGCAGAGGGAAAAGAAACCCTCTTGGTTTCAATACTGTGCTTAAGATGGGCTGCCAAAATGAGTTAGCAGAAAAAGTAATTTCACTGTTTATTGTAATGTGAATCTAGTGTGGAGGGAAAAGGTGTCATGTTTTTTTTCATGTTGGACAAACTAGGTTTTATTTATTCACCCTTCTTACCAAGAACTAGCAAAAAAAACCCCAAAACTATATATATATATATATATATATATATATATATATATATATATATATATATATATATATATATATATATATATATATATATATATATATATATATATATATATATATATATAT
>VOQJ01030352.1:20383-41583 GCA_015052665.1 Apistogramma diplotaenia
ATAAAATAATGTAAGTATAAAAATAAAAAATAAAAAATATATATATATATATATATATATATATATATATATATATATATATATATATACATATATATATATATATATAGAGAGAGAGAGAGAGAGAGAGAGCGAGAGACATGAGTTTGCTATTCTTTGAACGGTGGCACCTGGAAACCTCATCTGGTTATTCTTGAAGTTGGAAATAGTAACGCAGGCTACTGAGTGTTGTGAGAAACACAACTGTTCCCAGAGTGTTATTTCAGCGAAGAAGTAGTCCCAGTCCATGTGAGCTTGTTAGGGTCGCTGTTCATTAGAATGCAGACTTGTATTCAGATCATTCCTTCTCTGGGGCTAAAAGACAGCCCGAGTCAAAATACTGAGGGCAAAAAGTGGAGTCTGCAGCACATATAAGCACGAACTGTCTGGCCCCTCGCTCTAGGCCATAATTAATTTGAGATTTATTTTTATTGGAGAGTTCCAGTCTCGCCTGGCCTTAACCAAACAAAACCAAATGCTTGGCCGTGGATCCGCTTGAATGGGGAATATTTCTTTTTAAATTTTCTATTGAGGCGTGCCACATTCAGACCAACATTTCTTTGAATGCGAGTGAGCGAGAGAGTGCCGGACTTGCACGCAAGAAGTAAACGCTAACACGCAGTCCAAGCAGAAGAATGACTGTCAGTTAAAACAATGGGGTTAAAGCAAACGTAAATAACCCGGGCTTCCTTTACACAACAGGTTAAACAAGCTGTAGGACGCAAGCACTGTAAAATGAAAAGTTAACCAGAGAAAGCAACCTTCCCCCCCTCACCTCACCTCTTTCTCTTCTGTTCTTAAGGGAGCAGAAAGACTCTTTCAAACGAGTATTTTCTCCTTAAACATTCCCTGCTATTCAACTCTTACACAGCAAATCTGAGCCCCCGAAACGTAAGGTCTCTCAGAAGTGGCAAAACGCTGTGACTGGATGAAAGGAGCCCTTATTCAAAGGGGAATGAGTGTTCAAAACATTAACAAGTCGCCCATGGAAACATACCTTGATTATTAAGATATTACCATAGCCCCCCTATGCACAATGGCTTATTTTAAGGAGGTGCAATCCGAGCAATCAGCCTGTGCAGCTTATTATGATGGATGGGAGAAAACGTCACACTGCCACCCAAGTTTACTTACACTTGTTGACGTCTTGTACTCTAACACACATATTTTACAATAAAACGAAACATTTAATGATTTCAGCCGTAGACATGCGTCTATACCAGTTGCAGGTAGTCACGCTGAGCCATATGTGGCGTGATGCAGGTTTATGTGGAAACCAGATGTGCGCTGTTTGCTTTATTTACATTCTCGGGAAAAGAGAGAGAGAGAGAGAGAGAGAGAGAGAGCTTCGTGACGTCAGACATGTTTATGGGCTATATTAGCAACATTCTTGGAGTAAAGAAGGAAAAAAAAAGTTCCGTCGATTTTGGCAAAACACACACCACAACAGGTCCACATTTCAGCGGTGACTTTACAGTGTATTCATGGCATTTAGGCGTTTTTCCGGGCAGAAATGAATGCCCAAAAATAACAAAGTGACTATCAAAGGCAATACTCATGTACTAAAGCTACAAGGGTCAGTGTTAGAAAATACTGCACAAAAAAAAAAAAATTCTAGACATACAGAATCTGCGTAAAATATTCAAAGCGAAGCAAAACGCATCCGCTGATTTTAAATGATTTTAAAGATACTGGCTTCCTAAACGTTTCAACAATCAGAATCAGGTGGAAATCACTTATTCGCATTTAACTGTGCGTAGTCTTCAATGAAAGGACCCCAGTTTGTCCCTCCAACATTACCTGATCCAAGAGACGGTGATGTCTTACCTTGACGTAAGACGACGTGTCAGGGACAGTTTGAAACATGTCTACTTGACACACAGGGCCAGGGGTGCTCAGTGTCCAATGGGCCCTAAGAAAAGGAAAAGAAAAAGGATAAACTTATCAATGACTTCTTTCACTTTTATTATTATATTATTATTATTATTATTATTATTATTATTATTATTATTATTATAACATTCGATTTTTCTCGTCATTAAAAGTTGATTACACATGACGTAAGAAAAGGCGCTGCACTGCAAACAAGCACAGCATGTTTTCGCATGGTTCGTGAACTCAGAAGTAGGACACACATGAGTTACCACTTCCAGCAAAATACAGAAAAACTTAAATTTGCTTAATAGTCCCCTGCACGTCAAACTCCACACATATTAGCTGGATTCATTCACAAAGCTCTCTCTCTCTCTGTTTCTTTTTTTTTTTTTCAGCAGCGGTCAGTGGTATTAGATAGGGGTACGTTTTAATTACTGCTGCCCATAGCTTACATTCAGAAACGCCAATAGATGGAAATTACACCACTGACCTGCTGCTAACATGGGTGAATTACTTCAAGTCACCCAATAGGAGCTGGGCAGCGAAAAAGGAGGGCCCCATCCCAACCCCCATCACGTTTTCCCCTAAAGCTTATACCACATATTGAAACACTTTTCGCTTTAATAAGTGCAGCTTACAAAGTCTAGGGTGAAAGGGCACTTAGAGGACGGTGTTTTTAGTCCTTCCCTCCCTTTGCAATTATTAGGAAGGCAATGGCACACAGCATCAGAAATGAATGGCTGTTGTGCTGCATGATAAAGCAAATAAATGTATATGAGCTTCAGGACGCATCATTAAAGTTGAAAATATTTTAACAAGGCCTATGGGACGTCTTCATCCTGTTCAGTAGCTATGCTGTGATATGTCATGATTAGAGGCACACAGTGATGGACTTTTTTTCTGCTGTGCAATTTTGTATTTTTAATGGTGACTGTAGAGCAGCACCTTTGCCATCTTAAAGAAAACACCTGTCGAGAAAAAAAAAGAGTGAAAACATGTTTACATCAGAGGGTCATTGCAACACAAACTCCCTCTTCGTGCAGCGCAATTTCAAGTCTCTTTTTCATGCCTTGTGATAAATTGGCCAAGGAAGAGTGCATTATATATGGACGCGGCACGGTTTAAAATACTTGTTTTGTTTTTCTTTTTTTTCCCTTTTCGACTCCTTCAGGCAAAAGCAGAGCTCGCCTCATAAAGTTCCCCAAATGCATCCAATTTCTACGCGGTAAAAAGACCATAGAATACCGCATCTGCTGCCAATTAGGCAGAGGAGGACTGGTGAATAACTGCGTGAACCTTCCTTCGAGACAGCCCCGTGGGCCGAGACCCCTCTAGTGTTACATTTTAAGCATCTTACCTTGCTGTTATCCATCATAAACGAGAGCCAACTGATTTTCAGCTAATACGCATTCCATTTTTTTCTTACCTTCCCTAAAGTTACACTGTGAATAAGTTGCTCGACAAAACCTCATAAGGTTATTTTTTTCGATAAAACTCTGATCAAAAATTGTTTTAAAAAAGATTATTATTGTTTTTCCTTTTAAAAAAAAATCTGATGCAATGATACAGAAACATTAACACAGCTATTACGATGGAACTGTAGTTTCATTTCACTGTTGGAGTCATTCCGAAACGTCCACTCGGTCGAGGTGCAATCTTCATCCGTTTACAACGTGACTGGGCATCAATAAAAGCAATAAACCAAGCAGAAATGATTTATTATCCTTAAGCATTCTCACCCACGCAGCAGTTTGCAGACACGACTCAGTTTGTTTTGTTATTTTTCTCACTCACCTGTCGCTGTTATTCCAGACGCTTGATCTTTTTTTGCCTCTTCCCCCCCCCCGATTGCAGCTAATCACTCCTCCTCCAATTTTAAATAATTAGTCCCGTTCAGGCAAAGCCGTTTTCCAATGATGATGACAGTGAGTTATTTTGAAAGGGGCAAAAAGGAGCGCAGGCTGTATGAATGGAAATGCTAGAGAGATTGCAAAGCCGCGACCAATGAGCAGCGAGAGAAAACCTCCCCTCGCCGGCGGTGTGAGGCCACTGAACCATGAAATAAGGGAAAAGCAGAAAGAGAGAAGGAGCGTCATAAACCTGATTTATAAAGTCCGTTGGTGAAAGAAAGTCTCGATAAAAATGCGAAAAGATATTTTGAGCAGTTTTATTATTTAATAGAGTGAACAGGCTCCCCGTGGTTGCAAATATCTGCAGCGAAGGTGCATGCGGGGAAACTTCTGTCTTAACAGAGAACCAGAAGCACTTCTTGTGTTCAGCAAACTGCGAATGTGTTTTCCCCACTTCGTACCCATCAAAAGGAAAGTTGAGTAAAGAGTGAATAAAATAAATGAAATTATCTAACAGGCCTGAAAAAATATTACCAGCAAGGAGCAAACTTGACGAGGAAATCTTTATTCTTATGCGAAAATAAGAGTAATTCCCACTGTGCATTACTACTCGTGTTAATTTCAGTAATCAGTTATATGTGAGGAGTAACTATGCAGATTTTCATTCACGTTCCCTTCTGTCCTCATGGTGACAGTACCCGTAGGAATAAAACAGCAACACGAGTTCCGTTTCCTGTATCTGACCCCTCTCAGTTCACTAACTTAATTTCCTTCAAGTTTCTGCCCTAATGTTCGACCTAGAGTCCTACAAAGGGTGTGGGGGCAATTCACGGTGAGGAAAGTCGCCCAAGCATATTTTATAGCCTCATCAAGGTCGCTATTTCACGCAGAGCAACCGAAGTGAAACGGAAAAGTCGGCTGTAACTTGTTGCATTTGGGAGCCTGTAAGATATGCCTGAAATAATTGTGAAATGGTCTTTATACTTTGTAACGTATTTGTATACTTGTCAGAGCAGAGGTGTAGTGGCAGTACTCATATCCTCGTGGCATCATAACCCAGCTCTTTGCTTCTGTCCTTAAAAAAAAAAGAAAAAGGCCAAGAAAACAAATTTATTTATTTTTCAGAGGAAAGCCTTTTATGGCAATCCGTAATACATCCATGTACAAACACAGTGCACTCTAAAAAGGCTCAGATGTTGCCCACTGAGCGCCTTCCCTGATTCTTTACAGTGCTGGGGGTCATCTGGTAAAAAGGTCGTCTTTCATCACAGGCTAGACCTTCTGTTTGTTGCAGCGTTTCCTAATGCAGTGATTAAGAACAACAACACTGATAATAGTGTTCCCAGCACGAAACAATTGACGGAAATCCCAACATCCCCTTTGCTGAAAAATGGCATTCATGCGCCTGCTTTGTTACCTTCCTCAGGATGCAGCAGAAGACGTTTTCTAACACATTTAAGTGGCAGCTTTTACATTTTTACAAAAGAAAAATGAGAGAATATGTGCAATATGTGTATGCTGCGCGATACTGGATTCTATTAAATATGGTTAAACAGAAGCATCCAGCTGTCTTATTGAAGCAGAGGCAACGCAAACAACCTGAAGGGAGTTTGAGCTTTTATTTATTTTCAACCTTATGTTCAACCTCACATCAGCACTAAACCCCACATTTATTTACTGACATCCAATTTTTGAAAAGCGGGAAGCAGAAGTTGTCACTGATGTTTGTACCATCCTGCACTTTTGTTGTTGTCTTCTTTTCTTTTTTCTTTTGGTTCTGATGCTGTTAGTAAATATGGAATGTGGCTAATTATGTCTCTTATTAATAGTCAGTGCAAACACCCTGGCAGCTTTATGTGTCCTGCCTTAATATTATTTAGCATCTAAGCTTTAATGTTGCAAACAGAATGTCACTGTGTGCAAGCAGCCTTAATCCTGCTCTGCCTCCAGTGCTAAGCAAACTGCCATCAGCATTTTGCCACAAGCAGTCAACTGCTAGTCTCTGTGTGCTGGTATGTTAACATCTGAGAGGGCCTTCTCTTGGGATTCCAACAGAAACACTTTTATTTGAGGTGATGTGGGTAACCTACAGACATCTGCGATTGCATCGCTCGGAGTAAATGAAGCTCCTTACTCTGAACTGTAATGAGTTATTTATTTAGTTGAAGAGGCTACTGAGAGATGATCTGAAGATGGAGATTGGTCCAATCCAAACCTTTCTTTTTAGCTCCTCCGGGAGAGAGAAAATGGCAGTGTGGCACCAGGGAAGGCAGGGCAGAACATCAAATCTATTCACGCAAGCATCCAGGCAGTTATGACCCAGACGTGGAACAGTAAGCATGCACTGGGCAAAAGTTCAAACGAGCGGAAGCTAGTATATGTATCTTTTATTTGGAGGGGGCACTGAGTAACAGCAAGGAGATGCCATATTGAGTGAGAGATGAGATACTGTAAGCAAGGTTTCAGCTAGTGTACCATCTCTGAATGCTTAACACAGCAAGCTGAAGCAATGACAAAACTAAGTCTTTAGTTTTCAGCTCCTTGGAAGGGCAAATACACTAAACTAGCACTGGAGTGTTAAGAAACAAACAAAAAAAAAATCAAACAAATCCCAAAGCAGCACCCTGTAGGTCCATAGCAGACACTGGCTTACTCCTGTGCTTATGTGTGTGTAGTGATAATTGGAGAGGGGAAGTATTAAATTAAAGCAAAACAGTCATTTTATGAGGCAAGCATTTATGAAGGTAATAGCATCCCTATAAATTAACGACCTCCCTGATGTGCTGCCCCTTCATCAGGTCCAGAGGAAAGCACGGATACTTCCACTATTTGACCCCCACCTGTTCAGCCTTGGTGTTTTTGCTCCCGCTAATGCTGAGACAGGATTGGTGTTGAGACAAAATGCAAGTTGCCATTGCATGCAGTGTGTTTTGGTATGCACTCAATCAAAAGGAGAGTGGTTGGTGTCTCATTATGAGGGTGTCTGCAATCAGTGCATCCACCGCGTGTTCACCACAGTTACTTTGCACAACACCACAAATTGCTCTCAATTCATGACCACATATAAACGGGTCTTCCAGACCACCTATTCTACGCCAGTTCAGCCGTAAGTGTGGACACACCCTGCCTCACGTCCAGACAGGACATGGGAAACCAAGGTGCTCACTTTACATTTTAAATCGGTCTCACTTGCCAAGGGGGAGTCATCCCTACATGAACAACATGAGGCTGAAATAAAGGCCCTGAAAATGACTGTTCCTATGGAAAAAAAGGTAGGGAGAGTGAGTGCAGGAGGAAAGCGGTGCCATTTAGAAAGTCTAAATCATCCCCTGAACTATAAATCCAGTGACCACTCATCATTCAGCAGCATTTTAAAAACCCCTTAAAGAAAAACACTGAGTGAAATGAATATGCTGTCACCTCTCATTTGGGTCTGGCCCACTAGCTCAATAAGAAAAGTGTTGTTCCCTGGAAGGCTGCTAGTCCGAGCTGAGCTCTCAGGTTTAGGGTTTACCCCTGTCCCGCATTCTCAATGCTTTGAGGCCCAAGTCTCTCTTTCCTCCCCCACGTCCCCCCAGACATGTCTGACAGGCTGAACTCGATGTGGGCTGCTCACCAGACTACAAAAATCATTCATCTGTGGCTTCAGACGGTCAAATCTGGATCTAATAAAGGGAGCCTGCCTATTGATCCTATTTAAACGGGAAGGCAATGCCAAGTGTCACCACTTGGGGGCTCTCTGGCTCAAGTTTGTGGCGTCTTATTGAGCACCTCGGCACAGTGTTGTTCATATTAGGAGACAGGAAAGGTTAAATCTTATAAGTAAACTAATATGATTCCTCGTTAAAGAAACGGTTTATATTCCCGTCTTCATAAAAAATTTTTTAATGTCAGTTGGCTTGTATTTTATCTAAAGGCGACACTTTGTATGAATGTGTGACCACAAAAAAAAAGAAAAAAAAAAGAAAAGAAAAAAGAGATATTGACATGTGCAAGATAAGACATTCCTGTTGTGGACTGTTTGAAGCTTAAAAACAGGGCTTATGGGGTTATTGAGGCCAACGATAACAACTGCCTCCTCCCTTTCCAGCAATGACACAAATAACCATGTGAAACAAAACAACAACAAAAAAAGACACGGGACTACTATGCATTGATAATGTGCTAACCAGGTCGTTTCCTTCTCATCTTACTCCATAAATGAAGGCAAGGGAAAAATCCTTACACTGACAGACAAACCTGAAGAAGCATCTAAGAATGAAAAAAGACGCAGGGCGAATGAGTCAGAGCTACTTTCAGGGTTGTGTTTACGTGTGGGTGAGGGCACTACCCCAAACGCCTAGGCAGACCACAGCATTCCATGTAGAGTCTTAAAGAGACAGAGCGACGCTGTCATCGAGGGTATCTGGGGCATAAAGTGTTAACATATGGAGAGGGCTATTTGAGACAGCTGGTGAGAGGCAAAGAACCAGTAGGTGGCTATGCAAGCACTATGATGGCATTCAACAGCAGAGTGTATCAGTCTAAAGGTAGCCTCTCAGAAAAATGCAGATTTATGCATTTTTTGTTTCCCTTTAGTTTTACTTTAGTTTCACTAAAATCTGACTGTGATGATTTTTTCTCTTTTTAATTGAAATCCAAACAGACTTCACTTATGTATTGCTACAGCTAAATAAAAAAGACAGGTTATTGTAGCTGCATTTCAGAGACACTACAGAGGGCACAGTTGAGCTGTGAAACAAGAGTTGAGTGTCAGATATAAGCAGAGTCAGGCTTTTGTTTGAAACTTCTCTTTATAAATCACAAGGGTTTAACTTTAGCAATGTTAAGAACATAAATAAATCTGAAAGTCATCCACATAACCTAAGTTTCTGCTTTGCTGCCGCTGCTACATTAGGCCCTGATATTAAAGAAAATTATAGTTTCCAGAGATTTCCAGTTAAGTAAGCTGAGGTGGATTCTTGTATCTTGTTCATAGTTTTAACTAAAAGTCTCCACGACTTGACAAAACTGGTACATACAAGTAGCTACTAGTAATACTATATATGTCTTCACTCAACATACGGGCTTGAGAAGTCTGAAAGACAACAGGCCCAGTCTGCATGAAGAGGAAAAAAATGCTCACTGCTAGGAAGAGCACGAACGAGAAAGAGAATGAGAAAACGAGAGAATGGTGTAGGTGTGAGGAGAGGTGGAAGGGTGGTGATGGTGTCATGTTGACAATCAGTTGGTTACAGAGAAGGCGAGTGAAAAAGAAAGTGTGTTGGTTTGAGGGTGTTCTACAGAGAGGGCAACTGGGATGGAAAGTGAGGATGCAGAAAAGGAAATGAATGGAAGTGAGGGGGCAAAAAGAGAAACAGCCTGTTTCCTCACTTAAACTCCAGGCCACAATATGGATATCCTTAAACCATCAACGGTGCTCTAAAAATAGCCCCCTTTCTGCACGGTAAGAATTGGGAGTGGGAGTAGGAATGAGTGAGGTGAGGGTGTGAGTAGTCTGGCAGTTGGAAGTGAAAGAAACAAAGAAACACCAACCTGACAGACAGCTGTGAACGGAGATGGGTCAGAGTATGAGTGGCCTCGTGTATGTGTTGCAGACACAGATAGAGCAAGACTGAGTGCAGGACTAAGAGAGGAAAAGTGGATAAGAGATGAATGACTTCCCTGTAAAACCACTCTTTGGCTCATTAACAAGTGAAGATGACTGGAGTCACCTGTGTGCTCACCTGTGGCATACAAGGAGCTTGCCTCAGTTAGCAAGTTAGTGTTTTTGAATTTGTAGAATTTATGGCGCCTGTGTTTACTATTTACATTGCACTTTCAGTGAAGGACTAAAGACACAATGCAGAACTCCTTGAAATCAAGCTACTGACAAGCAGCTCCTTCTTTCCTCTCATCACCCCGATAAACCCGCCTCCGCACGCTACACTACATCCCATCACAGGCTGAACAAAGAGGTCCTACAAGTGGCACTGATGTTAGTATCAGCATTAACACTAATGAGTCCTCCCATCTCAGGAAGGGACCACAAAATGCTCAAGAAGATTTAAGGTAGATTCAAGCCCTCAATTACCTCCCACAGCAGATGGAACTAGGTTAGAAAAGTATTTATTACAAGGTTTGTGTGTGAAAGGTGCGCTGATGTAGAAAACATGCATAGAATGATGTTTCCCTCGTATACTTTAGTTCTGACATGGCAACTGAGCCCTGGCTATTTCTGCAACCACACCATTTCAGGCAAACTTTGACAATGATCCTGACCCTTAACATGGCTTCACGGCCTTGCCCATTGTAGCGCAGCACTATGATCCAACATAATGTGAGGCTTCCTACATCGCAGTTTTCCCCTTAAATCAGATGTTTGATGGTCCCATAACTCTGAATGGGCCATTTTACCTCAGTGTACACTGATATGTGGTGTATAGCGAGAAATTTCTACCCATCTTGGGAAGACTGCACCAGTCTGAAATTATCAGTGGAAAAACCATCATCTCTCCACATAAACTGTCTGGATCTGTGTTCATAGTAGTGAGCACTATGATGTCCTCCAAATCTCAAAACAATTTCTCATATTAAGGTAATTATTAAAAACAGTAGTAGTAAATGTTATTAACAGCTCTTTACAGACTGGCAATTTCCCTGAATTTTGTAAATGTGCTGTAATTGTACAGCTATTGAAGAAAATAACCGAGATCTACTGGTAAGTCATAATTATAGATACAGTATATTTCTAATCTTTCTTTCCTCGGCCAGATAATGAAAAAACATTTTATTTAAAAAAACATTACCAATCTGGTTTCAGAACAAATCAGAGGACAGGAAAAGCTCTTACTAAAGTCATCAGTGAGTTTCAGTCTTAGTTCTACTTGATGTTACTGCTGCCTTTGATACTGCTGATCATGACATTTTAATTCAAGGGCTACATGATTCAGTCAGGTTCTTGACTAGTTTTTGTCATACATAAATGAAAGACATTTTTATGCTTCACTTAGAGCTGTACAAATAAAAATCCAGTCAGGGGTTCCTCAAGGGTCTGTTCATGGTCCATTACTCTTTAATCTTTACATGCTCCTGCTTTGTACGATTATAAAGACTCATAGTATGCCTTTTCATTCTTATGCAGATGGTACACAGTTTGATGATCTATCCCAAGTTCACAAATGAATAAGCTGCACTGATGACAGTAATTGCTACTGCCTAGAAATGTTTTAGAAACATCTGTGAAACACAATGAGCAACCTTGACACCAGGAACCTTGGCATTATTATTCCGTTTTGATAATCATAATAATAAGGTTGACAGAACTGCTTTCTGCCACTTAAAAATATAGTTTTAAAAATTCTTATCTCAAACTGACTGTGAAAAATTGGTCCATGCTTTCATATTAAGCAAGTTAGACTGTAACCTCTATTTACAGGACCAAACTGTCAGTGGGATGACTTCAGCTTGTTCACAATGCAGCAGCCAGAGTACTTACATAGAAATTTTAGCAGTGACTCCCAGTTCAGTCAGAGAGGTCATTAGGAGGAACTGAACATGATTTATTGATAAACAGAATTCAGTTGAGCAATTTGGCAATTAGATTCCAATGGCCTGTCATAGAGGCACATAATCCCAGTGGTGATAGGAAAAGCAGGAACCCCCGGAGTCCAGACGCTATTGGTGGGGAAGATAAAGATGGAGGCTTGGATGGAGCGCTGAGGGATTTGGGTGATATGGGGGGGGGGTGCACGAATGAGTCTGTAAGGGGGAATGATAGGTAAGCAGTTAGATTTAAAATATACAGTGTGGAGGCTGATTGGCTTGAAGAAGTCAGGGCGGAAGATGATTGGACGACAGCAATGATATCAGCTTTGAGTTTGACAACATGAGGAATTGATGTGATGAAAAGAATAACAGCCAAACACTGGGGAACACAGATAGATGAGTAATTGAACATCTTCCATTCAGAACCTATGCATAAGCTTAAATTAAAAACAGAAATCCATCTATTTATTCATAAGGTTCTCAATGGTTTGGCCCTCACAGTGTAATGAAATGTGCAACATAAATACAATTGCCATTGCTGTAGTATTAATACACTTTACTCCACTGTTAACAAATGAATACACAAAATGATGGCACCAATGGACATAGCTACTTTCTCTCATGTCTCAGAAACAGTTCTTTTCCATCAGTTATGTTCAGTACATCACTCTGATGGAAACAATGGAACTTTTCTACTCTTCAGAGCACTCAAAGTGCTTTATACAACCTGTTTACATTCACCCAAGCGCTTCCATCTGAAGCTAAGCTAAGTGCTTATTAGCTAACATTCACACACATTCATACTTCAACGCTTGAGTCAGAGAGCCACTTGGGGTTCTGTATCTTGCCCAAGGATACTTTGGCATGCAGCCCGGAGAAGCCAGGAATCAAACCGCCAACCTTCCGATTGATAGGTGAGCTGCTCTACCTCCTGAGCTACAGCCACCCCTGCAGCTGACATGATTTATTGCAGGACTCCCACACACAACAAATCGGACATGATAACAAATTTATGAAGATGAACTGAAATCTGTTTGCCTCGCAACCAACTTCTGGTTGTGGGTTTCCATGAATATGTGCAGTGATGCTCCACTGCTTTCTTTAACTGGCTATAGCCTCCTTCCTGGATGTTCTGCTATTTCCTTTTTTCTTATTGGTATTAAGAATAGCGATGCCGCTTCTGGAATGGGAGGTGTGGAAGCTTTGTTAGCAAACAACTGCACAGTGCGATCTGTCATCCTCCAAGAGCCAAGAGGTAGGCCAGGCCCTGGGACATGAATGCATGGAAAAGTTGGACCTGCCACTAGAAGAAGTACTCACTATTCAAGGGGACAAGAGCTAGTTCCATAGAATTATGTTGTATGCTGCTGCTATATAATCTTGTCACAAAGGCTTTGGAGAAAGAAATATTTTTTGCTCTTCCTGTGGTTAAGCATTTTCTGAAAGTATCAAAACAGGCCTAAGAACTGTTGTGAGCTCTGGTCACCTAAGTAGGGGTTACCCCTCGTGCTGTACACTTAGTGGAAAACCCCCATTCAAGCTAGCCAAAATCCTTTTCAAGAAGCTGTAAATTGTAGCCTTGAATAATGCTAAAAGAGGATTCTGTGTTTTATTAGCCCCCTGTCTTGTCTTATCATTTACTACATGAGACAGACAGGCATGTGTCTATGAAAAACAGTGTGTCTCTCACTGTCTGTGTGATGCTATGACACAAGCCTATACTGCAGCATTAGCAGAACCTCTGCAGTGGACCCATAGGACACCCCTCAAGCATAACCCTCCTCAGAGGGATAGCAGTGAAGGTACGGTAGATCCAGGATAATTTGCCAGGGGCGGTAGCAGTCATTCAAATATAAACACAATTACATGCTTTTCCACAGCTAAGATAAACTTTAGATGGCCATGCTTTACCTGAACATTCAATATTCATACTCGATCTATCAATGTAATTTCACATAACATATGATGACTCTACGAGAAAACCGAGGAGGGCCTGGCTTAAATGACTTTTGCAGAGTTTATGAATATTAACGAAAATACCAGGTGACTGAGGTAAGTCGTTATAATTTAGTCCAGACCCCAGTAATTGTCAGTCGTGTCCTTAGCTGGCACACTCAAGTCAGAAATCTTGCCCCTTGACAAAGTTTAGTAAGTTTCTGTTTTTCTTGCTGCTCTAACCACTTTATTTTATTTTCCCCTCCCGTGTTCTCCCTATCCTTCTGTCTGTCTCTCCCCCCATCTGTCTCCCTGATTGCTCTCTCGCTCGACATGCCTCCCAGGCCTGCCTCTCCACCTCTCCTCTCTTGCTCCAGCCTTCTCTTGCTTTCCTAATGAGAGCGTGTGTTACGCAGGCATTCAGAAAACCTCTGTTAATTACATGACAAGCATCTCGTTCTGGGACACTAATGAAGAGGAATAGCGAGCTGGAGACGCCACTGGAGTGGTGGTGCTGCTGCTTGTGCGTTGGTGGCGGGGGTCAGTGCTTAGCACTGGGTGGGGTGTTTGAATGTGTGTGTGTGTTTGGAGGGATGTTGGGTGTGGGGATAAGGATTCTGGCATCAGGCCAGCATCTTATCAACTGGGAAAATTTGGAGTGTGCATCGAGTTCTCTCCCTACATCTTCAGACTACTTTCCTCTTTCATCTTACTGCACTCCCAACTTTTGTTTATATAAAAATCAAGTTTTTTTCCCCGTCAAGCACAATTACACTAACACCTATTAAAGAATGTATTGGCTCTGAACAAATTTGACTATGAAACATAACTGCTCAATATCTTGCGATCTGTACTTGCTGTTTCCATATAATACTAAATGCACAGTGTTAGTTTCACCAAGAAATGGTCCATTATGGCATTAATCTAGCACAGTATTGACCTGCAAAAATGCAAGAGCTTACAGTTTGTGCAAACACACACATAACTTATAGATAAACCCACACACAGAGGAGTAAGAAGACCAACAAGGAAAGAGAGCAAGGGAGAGAGAAAGTGAAGACCTAGGCAGAAGTCCAACGACTCAGCATGTGATTTGGAGGAACTTGCTCTGTCAAGAGGCACACTCGAACAGAAGATTGCTGTCCCGTACCATCCCTCGTGAAATGCTTGAGAAACACAAACCATCTGGAGGCTATAGTGCACACTCTCAACCCATCAAATATTGAGGATGTTTGTCTGATTTACAGAGTCTATTTAGAACTGTTTGGACAACTTGGCTGAGGGATTGGGGCTTTAATTAAAAATAATATCAAGAGCTAACATTGCCCCTGAGACCTTTGCCTCACAGTCAACAGTGCAACAAAGTCACGGTTCTGTAGCTGAGGATGAGTATCTGAACCACAAACACTTCTAAATGAATATAGTCAGGCCTGACACAAAGGCTTCTCCACAATCTTGATTTCACTGAGGTTACTGTCCCATATTCCACCTTTTTCTGTCAGCTGATGCGAATAGCAACGTAGACTGTTCTAGGCCCAAGTCCACCACAGTGATGGCATATTGATACTGTCATAAAACATTACATTTGTACTTTATTCATTAGAACCAGGCTTTAATCTAAAAATACCATGGGCAGAGAATAAAACAGAGTTTTCAACAGCAGAAAGATTACGCCTGTACTCCTCTCACTGAGCACCACAGCTCGGAAACACTGAGGCCCAAAATAGATGTTCTTCTCATAAAGGGCTCCTTCTTTGTAGTCGACATACAGCAACAACATCTGCAGGGCAGTTTCTATGGGGGGAACAGATTCGGGCAGGCTATCAAAGAGAGGCGATCTCCTGTGAGAAGTGGTGGGTGGAGGACTTCCATAGTCTCTCTCTATCTCTCTTTCTTTTTTTGTTCTTCTTTCTTGCTCTTTCTATCTTGTGCTTCCAAAAAATCTGCAGCAATCAGGATGATGCTAATAAAAGACCATTAATATCACCTGTCAGTGCTATCTTTGGAAGATCCAAAATGAGAAAATGAGACAAAAGGATTCACAGTCTGGAGCTGCTCAACAAGATGTGGGTTACCAATGGAGGACATGCGGCTGTACGGTTCGAGCAGCCGGCTCACAGAAATTCATCAAGAAAACAAAAGAATGATGAATGGTTCCATATAACTAAAAAAAAATAATTAAAAAACACATTATTTTTGTCACATTTAGTTTGAGGAAAGTGTAATTTCAAATATTAGTTTAATTATTAGTGTATTTATGAGTAACCTTTCCTGTTTGGGTTGAATTCAGCTGTCTATGTTGGGATTGTGGCTACCAAATAAATGCCATGTACATCAATATGAGCTGCAGACAATGTTGCCAAGAACAAGGTTTAAGTGATACAATGAAAATTTTAAATTTCCATGGCTTTAGGTAAGGAATTGGCTGTCAACAAGAAAAAAAAAAGTAAACACTCATTAAACAGTTAAACAGTCTTCAGGTCAAAATAAAGCAACATGAGTTAAATTCAGAGCTTGATGCACATGCAAGACCGGCTCATCCTAAGAGCATGATCATGAAGGTCATGAAATCCCGCCGGTTGTTTGACTGATGTTTTTTACTGACCGCGATGGCAAGGCGTTCACTATCTGTTTAATGTAAAACATGAGTGCAGCCAGCAGACAGGCTGAGGCTCTGAGCGGAAAAAGATGGCACCATAATGGGGAGGTGAAAGGCAAGGGGCAAAGTGATGATAGTAGCTTCATGCAGTGCAGAAGTGTATCTAGGGCCTCGCCTTTGAACTGGTGAGGCGGCTAATTGAAACAGCATTGCCGGGGCATCGGCTGAAGATCTGGATCTCATTCCCCCCCACTTTTATTCAATTTGGTTTCATCACAGGGGCGCGTCTCGTGCTTTTTCTCTCCACATGGCAATAAGTCATACCCTCGCCTTTTGCCCTCGACGTGTTGCCCATCTGTGTCCCCTGGGGGCCCAGAGTGCTGAGGCCCAGAGAACGCCAAGGGATTCAGATGAGGTCTTGAGAAAGTGCAGGCTGCCTGCCACCGAGCCCCTTATGGTACTTCTTCACGCTTCTCACCTTGGACTTGACCCCCTTCCCCTCCTTACCAGCCCCACAGCTCTTCACTCACTCACACACACACCTTTTTACCCCCCCAGACTTAAGATTTACTGGTAAGCGCGGTGGTTGTCAGGAGGTTTGGACATGCACTTTCTAATTCAAACAAATGCGGCACGAGGGTCACGGTATCATCATGGAGCCACAAGGTGTTTCAGATGCCTCACAAGTGTTGAGTGTTGAGCTGATAGAGAGAGAAGAGGGGAGAAGAAGAGACAGCGGGAGGGGAGAAAGAGATGGGGCTTCATGGTGTTAGGGAGCAATGCTGTGGAAAGCTTGTGAGCTTACAGTGTGGAAATAAGTAAACAAATACAGCAATGAATAAGCAAATAGACAGATAAGACTCCATATTCTCACTTAGTTATCACCATCCTCCATCAGAGCAGGTGGCTGTAGATTTTGCCTTGTAGTGGGGGAACTTCTCATTTCGCAGAAGAGTGGTCAGTGTTTCTACCATAGCTATAATCAGTGTCCCACATGCACTGGTTACTGCATGCAGTTAAAGAGTGGTGGATGATATGATGCTCAGTGATGTACAGTAAATAAATATGCAGACACAGATGCTTCTCGGGTGCTTTTTGGTAAGACAAATTGATTTGACAGCCACAGTTTCTTTGAAGGGTGATTTCAAGCTAGTTTGAGGCCAGATTTCAGATGTCTGATATACAGCAGAGAGCCGGGTTATACCGGAAATACTAGAATATGACTAAAATTGCTGCTTGACACACATGCTCAAACATATGAGATTATTGAAATTCAAAGAGAGAGAGAGAAACTTGATTTGCCACAGATAATTTTTACATCATTACAGGAAACTGTCAGCATAGACACAATCTTTTGTTTTTTGCCTCTTTTCTGCTGTTATCCCCTGTGGGATTCCAGATCTGATAGAGGAAAAGGAGCAAAGTAAGTAAATAAATAAATAAACACATTTCAATCTAATTTAGCTTGAAAAATGTAGCATTCTCTTTATTGAAAGAGCATATAGACATTGAAAAAAAAAGAAGCTAAACAGCAGCACAGGCTCTCTACAAGTTTACACCTACTGTGGCTGCATGTGAACCACATGTGAAGTCCAAAGACTACACGCAGAGGAAAAATAGGATTTGGAGAGGATCACCGTAGGACTGAGGGAGGGACTAAAAGTGTGCATATCATTTCTTCCTCCATGGGATTCACTGCGAGCAGGTACAGCATCTCTGCAGTCCACCGCTCAGCTGTCACACTCAGCTGTCCAGCGCTTTACAGGAAACTTTTAAGACCGCAGTCGGTAAGTGCAACGCTTTCTTCTTCTTCTTCTTACAGGTCAGTGGTAGACTAAGAAGATGCTGCGATTATCGGCGGTCGCCGCTCCTTTCATCCAGAAGGGTGAAAATGTTGGCTTTAAAGTTTCTTTTTATTCCCGTCAGGAATTCTCCAAAAAGCGTGACGCGTGTTTTTTTTTCTTTCCCAAATTCAGAGCGCTGGGTCCGACCTGTTTCACCTTTGCTTATTTTTGCATTAAAAAGGGTCAAAAGGAACATTAACTTTCAGTTTTTGAGTTTAGCAGGGCTGTTAATTACCTTCAATTAACGGGCTTTAAACTGCCTTCTAACAGATCCCGAAATATAGCATCTATTTATATAGCAAAATGCAAGTTCGTTTTTCACCAAATCAGAGACATTTGAAAGACTAAGAGTAATGCACGCGTTTGAATGACAGGAGTGATTTGAGAATTATTCACTCTGTGCTACACTTTTTTTTTCTTCTTACTGGAACAAAAGCATCTAAATCTCGAGGTGCTGAACATCTGCAAGCATTGAGCAGTGGCGCATCTTCCAGCAATCTGTCAGCAGCTGCCACAAAGTAGAAATGCCAAATTGCTTTTCATATGAATCTGAAGAAGATGAGACCTGTATGAAACATGCTACTGCCCATATCACCACCCACCTCTAATGCAATCTTTCAATTCACTTCTCTGTCTCTTTGTTGATGCTGCTTTGAGTAAACAATGTTAAGTGATAAGCAAAGCTGAAGGAGGGAGGAAAGGGGAGGAGGAGGAAGCAGAAGAGGAGGAAGAAGTGAGGGAGATGAAAGGAGTAAGCAGTTTGGTATAGTGGGGAGGGAGGAATACAGTGGAAGAAGTAATGGAAATGTTAAATTCACTCCATGGATGGATTTACTCCAAACTTTTGACTGGCATGTATACATATATAACAAAAGAACCCCTCCTGCAAATCGGACATTAATTGACTGATAGATTTTGAACATGTAAATATAAATTAAAGTAACAAAATATAATGAAAGAAAATGACACGATGAGAGGATATTTCGTTAGAAAAATAACAACAACAAAAGTGCTTGCATCCTTTTCTGAGCAGAGAAGCTCATCTCACAGGTTATTGAAATCCAGATCAACACTCACCCCCCACCCCCTCTTTTTGACCCCCCCCTTGCTTTTCTCTCTCCCATGCACCTATATACACACACATTTACCATGCACTTGCATGCACGAAGTGTAAACAGCGTGTGACGGATAGTTGCTTCTCTCTGCCTGCACTGTTTGTGTGTTGATCCCTTCAGCAGGCCCTGTTTCTCCTGTCCACAGTGTCCGTGATGAGTTACTACATGGATCCAGTTTCTTCCTACCCAGCCCTTCACCCCTGTGACCGTCTGGGCGCACTGGTAAGACCTCCCTCATAAATTATCTCAGTGTTAAGGCTGCCATTGCTACCTACCACACAGCCGGCCACGGGTGTGAGCGAATGAGCATTTCTCTGTGTGTGTGTGTGTGTGTGCGTGTGTGTGTGTGTTAACTGCTCAGTGCAGGAATGTGTGCAGCAGCATTAGAGTGGTGTTCTTGTCAGTGTATTAAGAACTCTGGATTCCATCACCTTACGGGAGGATTCTCTATTTCTTTCTCAGTTTAGTCCATCAGGATTACAGTAATAGTGCCTGCATCTGTACATGCTGTTCCTCATGATTTCATCAAAAGTTGTGAAACAGAGCTGTTGAACAAGACAATTCTCTACACGGCTGTGAAATTGCCCTTTCGAGCTCCTCTGTGTTGCACAACCACCCTCACCATGTACTTCTCTTTAGCAAGTACTATTGTAAATAATGAGACCTAAGCCTCTAGCCTTGCCACTAACCAATCAAGCTGGAGCCAGGCAATCCCTACAGACCAACACTTTTCTCAGCTGAGCCACCTGCACTGTGCTTTGCAGCCGTGTGTTTGCAAGAACCCTTAACACTTTCCAAATGATAGAGCTGAATACAAAGTCAGAGACAGTTCCTGGGAACATTGGGATTCCTGTCAGGTGAGCATTTGAAGGGTGAAGGCCAATGTGCTGCAAAATAAATGCCTCCATTTGTATGCAGAGCACCAGCACATTAGGATAATAGACTGAGGTTACATGCAAATGGCAACCCCACCCCATCCTAATACAAAACACAGAATGATGCCTCTCCCTGTCTCCTAATTGGCTCAGGTGGTGGGGTTTGGCTTTGAAATTGAGACTACTGTATACAAGGGCAGCTTGGTCAAAAGGTGAACCCATGTCACCTCGGTAGCTTTACTCTCTCGAATTTGCATAAATTATCAGCAAAAAGCAGAGGGTCTGTTTTTATTCTCTTTAAGACAATATCTAACTTCTATGTGTTTCACAAAGACAGCATGCAGAGAATAGCTGCAAAAAAGAATAAAAAATCAGAGCTTCTAGCAGCTTGTTGAAAACGGACCAAATGCAAATTTAATTAATTTTATTTATAATCAATTATAGTGTAAACCTTACCAATTGTAATTGTAATGTTTTGGACCACATTTTTAGCAGAGCCCTCTTTTATCCACACACCACTCTAATAATAAACACAATCAAAGAACCCCAGACATGAAGTAATGCACTTGAACAGCAGCAGGTTGCAAGAGCTGTGCCCAGAATCACTCATTACCTCCACAGTGCACAAATGACACTCACTAGTTTACTCAAAAGTGAATTGCAAATTAAAATTTTGGACATTTCTGCACTACTTCCTGTGTCATTTTTAGATGTATAACACATAAATTTCACAATCAAAAAATGGCGAAGTGGGGATATTGGTGCACTGTGTTTCAGACACAGCTGAGGGCTTTTTTGACAGATATTTGCATTTTGTCATTACAGAGAAGCACATGTGCAACAAATTATAGTCTAACAACACCTCGTTTGTATTAAATGTAATGTTTTTTTTTCCAGGTAACACAAAGGTACATTTAATTACATCTACTTGGTTTACTTGCAATACACTATGCCTTTCTTTTTAAAACCATTAGGTTGTGAGTGTGTGAATGTGCACATACTGTATGCTTGATTGTGACAGTGAATAGAGAAAAGCCAGTTGTTAATGTTGAATCAAACCAGTTTTTTGTAACGGTGGGATTTTCACTTATTTTAACATTTGCGTGCACTGATATCTCCGCCCATATTGCAAAATATGTTTCACTACTCTAAAGTTATGCCTATGTGCACACACAAGCATAACTAGATCACTGAAGTGACACCACATGTTAATAACCAGTGAAACACAAACAAATGCATCTAAATGCATCACCCAGCCCTTTGCACAAATAAGTCCTGTATTTGCAACAATACAACAATGATGATGTCATATAAAGCAAAGAGTATGCAGCTCTGCAACGTCAGTAAGTGTGTTAGGCTCTCGTTGATTGTTTGGCAAACTGCTTTAAACAAGCAAGTGACTTTTAAGTCAATAGCAAAAGGAATTTTGTTCATACAGCACATATTACACATAAATCATTGTTAAAAAAAGGAGGCGAGCTGAAAACGGATGCTAAACTCAAAGCATGGACATCAGACTTTATGACCTCACACTTCCTCCA
>VOQJ01030353.1:0-36914 GCA_015052665.1 Apistogramma diplotaenia
AAATTGTAACAATAAGGCTTTGTGTTTAACTATGGCAGAACCGGCATCAGTGTCAGTTATACTTGTGCTCATCTACTATGTCATGTGTAATGAAACAGACCTATAGTGTGAACAATGGACATATAATTAACTGCAGTATGTTAATGGTGATGCAGTGAGTCAAATTCTTTGACCTGCTGATGTGGGAAAAACAAATAATCTTGAAAACAAAATTGAAACACTGTTTCAATCACTCTGATTAGACTTCTGCTCAGGCTGGCTGGTGCTATGATAGAAATCAGCAAAATCCATACACAAATAAAAATGAGGAGTGAGTTAATGTAGCCCATGATAGGAGGGCCTTACTGACCTGACCTTGTCTACTTTTTCTTTTGGCTGCTCCCTTTAAGGGTCGCCACAGTAGATCATCTGCCCCCATTTCACCCTATCCACATCATCCTCTTCTGTCACACCAGCCCTCTGCATGTCCTCCTTTACTACACCCATGAATCTTCTTTAAGTTCTCCCTCGTTTCCTCCTGCCTGTCAACTCCATAGTCAACATTCTTTGTCCCATACAGTATATCCACTTTCCCTCCTCTCTCCAAGTCCAAACCATCTAAGCTTTGCTTTCTCAAAACCATACATCACCACTGACTTCTTAAAGCAGTTCCACGACTCCTATATTACCATATGCTTTCTCTAGATCCACAAAGACAATGTGCAGTTCCTTCTGACCTTCTCTATACTTTTCCATCAACACTCAAAGCAAACATTCTGAATTATAAACTTTATAATAATATATACTGTACGTAAAGCATCATATAAACGTGGGTGGCCTCTGTGATTTCAGGAGCCTAAAAACTGCTCGAAAGCCGTTAAATGGCCCTGCCAGAGCTGTGTAGGAGCAGCTCTAGTGCCCCAGCTGTCACTCTCCTCCTCACCTGCGGATGGCGCCCCTCCGAGACAGGCTTGGACGATTTTATGCAGTTTCGTGTGCAACAAAGTACCGAGGAGGGTAGCTAGTCAGAAGGGAGTACTGACCCTTCTGAGAGTGTTTATTTTTGCACCGTTTTGCAACAGCTTTTTTCACTTATTTCTGAGCTTTTTGTGATATATTGTGCGTTTTACACAAACGGAAACTGAAGCAATTAATTACTGGGGCGGTGTTTGGACGCTTCGTGGAGGAGCAAGGTGTTTTTTTTCCTTCAAATTGAAAGGCAGACATAACGTTAGCACGCTGGCGTAAAAAAACCGCAAAACAGAACAAAAAAACGGGGGGACAGAACCGGGACTTCGGAACGACTCGGTCCGCCAGAGAGAGCCGAGAGGGACCACGGCAGAGCCGCCGCCAACGCCACGGGGAGTCGGGGCCCGAGAGGGAGCCTGCCAGGCCCTTGGCTTAATGCACCCAGTCTGCCTTGCCTTAGCCGCAGTCCGAGATGGGGGAGACCAAAATTATCTACCACCTCGACGACCAGGAGACACCATATCTGGTGAAACTGTCGGTGCCGGCGGACAAAGTCACGCTGGCGGACTTCAAAAATGTCCTCAAGAAACCACATTACAAATTCTTCTTCAAATCTATGGACGATGACTTCGGGTAACTGTTAAAGGGCTTATTGTGTTTAACGTGGAACCAGCATAGCAGCCATATCTGCCTAACCTTAGCCCAGTTGGATTAACTGTAACTTATTTGTTACCTCACGGAGCTGGCTTGTCATCACTTTTAAGGTTACCTGGCTTTCAGTCATCTGCTAGCCGTCTGCTTTGCCGTTCCTTTGTTAGCTGTTAGCGTCCAGGTCGCGTATGTTAGCAGGTCTGTTCAACGTCCCGACCCCGTTTGTTTACATTGCTCGTGTGCTTAGCTTAAGCTGTACTGTCTTACCAAGTTTGGTCATTTCCAGTTTCATGAACACTAAGAGAATGCCTCTAATGGTGTTTCAACTTAAGACAAAATGAAACAAGGGACAATTCACACTTCTGATACTAACCACTTAGTGACGTTGCTGCTGTCAGTTACTGCCTAATGTATTAAACGCTTATGCTAGCAGGCTAATGTGTGGATCTAAACGGACACTCGGTGAGAGACCAGAAGGCCCCATTGCTCCTGCTGCTGTTGTTGTCTATTAGCACAAGGAATGCAAAGTTGGACACAGGAATGCCCTGTTCATCACTCTGGCAGCTTTATGAGCATGTCCCTTTGTGTTAAAACATTGCTCGAAATGTAGACGTTTTATGATCCCTCTACCTTTTCCCTTCTTCAGAGTTAAATATAACAGAGAAAATCGTTTTTGTTTTTTAACACTCGAGCCAGGTTGCCAAAGTCTTTCTGGCTAAACTCAAACAAGGGTGGGGCAGCAACCTAGATAGGAAAGATGAGTTTTGAAAGGATCTACAGCTATTTATTTGTGCAGAGTGGAGGTGCGTCTTCCAAATGAACTATTGAAGCCTTAAAATCTATACTGTTGGTGTTTTGGTAACTTGTTAGACTGGTTTGGAGCCTGATATATTTACCAAAAGGAGCCCCACTGACCATCCGTGTTCTCCCTAGGAAAGACTGGGCTAACTTCATCTTCACTAGTCTGAGGCACTTGTTAAATGTGTGCCTTATTTGTCCTCTTCATTGTGTGACAAGGTGTTGCAAAGGGCTGCCTGCCATCTGATCCTTGCAAGCAGGACTGAGAGGGTTTGCTGGAAATTCACACGGTTAAGTGTAAAGTGGCAATTTACACTTTTTTTTTGTTAATTAATAATAGTAATAAATAATTTTAGCAGTCTTTGATGCATTAAGGATTACTTTAATGAAATCCCTGAATGAGCCATCTTTTGACTGGTTTTCTGTGCACGTGCCTGTAGCCTCAGACAATTTTGTGGTAATAAATATTGTCATTGGGTCTTAATGAGTAAAACTTGTTCTGGCTAGCAGTGTCTGTCCTGGCTGATGGGATATATTGCCCAGCTACACTTCCTCTAAATGCACCCTCATGTTTTATTGCCTCTGGAGTGCTTTGTATTGGTAATGTTTGACTGAAACAAACCCTTGCTCTCTTTTACAGGGTGGTGAAGGAAGAAATATCTGACGACAACGCCAAGCTGCCGTGTTTCAATGGACGTGTGGTGTCATGGGTAGGTCCGAAATACATGCTGTAGTAATTTTTTTTGTTTTTGATGTTTGCTTGTGTGCGATAACTTGTGTGGTTAAGTGGTTGTGGAGACTGTGTGCATGCATGTGTAACAATGATTCCCATCTGTCGGGCACTGACCACAATCATGCTCGAGCTTTAGGGAGAGGCACTGCTTGTCTGTGTGATAATATCACTAACACGTAATAATCCTAGGGGCAGCGCACAACAACTGCTTTTCCTAAAAACTGTGCTTTTCGCAGTAAAATTTCACATTTTTAAGCAAGTTCTCGCACAGGCTAGTCACTCACCACATGCAGCACATACATGTACTTGCATGTAATTTCTTATTTAAAGCCTCTAAGCACCAATTCTCCTGTCTCCACAACACTCGAGACATCTGGCGCTCGTGCACGGCCTCCCTTCCTCTCTTCTCGACATTGAAATTGGATTAAGAGCAAGTGAAATCACAGGATAGGAGAAAATACCCTGTAATAAAGGGCCTCACTGCAGGTCATCTAACAAGAAGATTGAATCTCACAGGGAGGAGAGAATAAAGCTGAGACACAGACTGTTCTGTGTTGTGATGTGAAAGGCTAAAGTGCTCGGTTAATTTCGTACAGTGTGGTTTTAATTATTTGTGAATCATCAACAGCCTCCATTCTGGAGCGTATATTCCAGCATGCTCGCCCTAATGCGTCTCTTTGTTGTGGTCATTTTCATTAGAGTGTGCGGCGGTTTAGTCTGATGTGTTTAAAAGACAGTTCCTCTTTGTGTGTGTGTGTTTGTGTGAATGTGTTTGTTGTCTCTTGAGGGTTGTTGCAATGTTCCACATACAGTCAAATGTTATTGCTGCTGCAGTATGTCCATTTGTTTGTCTCCGCTGTTCATCTGTTGTTTCAGTGATCTGATTGATTGTTCTCTGGGGTCCAGGGGCCTGGCTCGCTCCACATCACTTCACCACAACAGGCCAGCACCCTGAATCTCCTGTGCTGTGGCTCCCTTTAGTGCACACCAAAGTAGACTCAGTGTCAGTAGCAAAAATATTTGTAGCAGTGGGTGTAATCTGGATTAAAGGCTTTGCGATTAAGAGCATAAAACCCTTATTTTAGTTACCATCTTCTTGCATAGTAATAAAGCTGTATTGTGTTTGTACAGGTGATTTGATATCTTGAAAACCTGTTTCAGCACAAGATATTTACCTTTCCAAATTCTTGACACTCACCTCTTTGCCATTTTTTAAAATTAAAAAAATCTCTGACTTCCTCTACCTGTCTCAGCTTGATTTATAAAAAGAAAAAATATATACGGATTCCTGTCGCCCCAGAAACCGAAGAGATTTGTGAAGTGCATGAAGGGTGTTGTATAAAATGAAACTGAACCAGATTTTTACACTGGATTCTGAAACATTGAGGTAAACAGCTGCTTAATCTAAACTTTTTCGGCACCACTGGTTGCTGCTGTTGACTACAGTGTTCACAGGTCTCATGTTATCTTTTAAACTTGTTTGTGCCTGCAAATACATGCTTCATTTCTGATATGGACAGCATCCAAGATGCTTTAAAACTGCAGCTGAATTTGAAATATTTTGCATCTTCAGCTAATGAACACTACCCAATACTTTAATAAACAGCTGTGGTAAAGGAGAAGATAACACCAGCAATTTAATTTCTGAAAAAGCACAGCATTTGTTACGGTCTGCTGGAGCCCATTTTTTTTCCTACACTTTGGTAACTTAGGCAACACTGTCAGGTACACAAACCACAAGCCTTGGCTTGGGCTCTTTCTTTTTTCACCTCTCTGAATTCACAGCTGCTTTTGTAGAGCTCTGCTCTCTCACTAGGAAACTAGTAGAAGGCAGATTAAGTGAATTTTAGCAAGAAACTGCAGGAGGTTTTGATGTCAGTCCTTTAGGCAGTGGCAGTCAAACATGGCATGCCATGTATCCTTTGAATATGGTGTAGTATTAACACAGTAGTGGTGTGTTGAAGGTTCACTGTGTCTTTCAGTATATTCTTCCCTCTGAGAGTTTCTCATCCCCCTGACTGACTTGACTCTCTGTTGACAGTTGGTCTCTGGAGACGGCGCCCACACGGACGCGGGCTCGGTGGCCGATAGTTTAGAACCGACACCACCTTTGGAGAGGACCGGGGGGATCGGAGACTCAAGACCACCTTCCTACCAGTCAGTTAATTCAGACAAGACTTTGTGGTCTTTGATAGTCTACAGAGTTGTAGTTTGATATGTGAATGTGAAAGAAAGCTCTTGTGCTTACTGTGTGTCTGTGTGGTTTTTGTGTCTTGAATGAGTTATTTTGTGTTACTTAATAAATGCAATAACAGGAAAGAGAAAATTTAATGAAAAAAGTGTGACACCTTATGACTGCCTGGAAGGAAAGGAAGCACCTTAACTCTTGCAGTCATTAGTAGGTTATTGTTGTACTTATGCCTCTAGTTACTAGTTTTTTAATATTTCTGTCTGAAAGAATATATCTGCAATTAAAGTGTTTCAAAAAAAAAAAGGACACATTACATAATAAAGAGAAATACTCGCCACACTGAAAATCCATCAGCACATCTGCAATCCTTTCCTCTTATTCAGGTACAGATCGAACTTTTAACCACACTGAACCATAGCTAGCATTTTGAACCTTATTAGACTCTTTTTAATATAAACATTTGTTTTAATGTCTGCTGAATAAGCTCAAATGCACTGATCATGATGGTCTTGTCTCTCTTTAACACACACTGAAGTGGGAAAGCAGCAAGTGGTCGGGATAGCTTGGACAATGACACAGAGACTGGCTCCATGGTGTCTCAGAGGAGAGAGAGGGAGAGGCCACGACGGAAACACACTAATGATCATGGTCAGAAAGAAACTCGCTGCTTATTGAATCAGTGTTGCTTCCATATTTTTCACAAATTATGAATAATGGTTACCTTGTGGATAAAATTCCAGTGTGACATGATTGCCTTTAGAGATGCAGTATCCTCTGACCACAGTGCGGTCGATGTTTTTATTATTATTGTTTTTTCCAGCTTAAGTTTATATTAAAATTTTGTAATTTGTCATCCTCCTGCTGTCCCGGTGCAGGTGGGAGGCAGCAGAACGGGTATTCATCACGGGGCGTGGGACGCGGGGCGGCCGAGTACGACAGCTGCTCGTCCTTCATGAGCAGCGAGCTGGAGTCCACTTCCTGCTTTGATTCAGATGACGACGATGCAACCAGCAGGTCAGATGTGTTACATAGCCGTCGAGTTTGTTTCCTGCACAATAATGCATTTGGCTTCAGGAATGCATGTGAAGTTTTACTTAATGGCTTACAGCAGAGATTAGTATTGTCTAATTGTGTGGTGGTTTTTGCGGTAACCCAAGGGTTCTACTCCAGCAGTAATCTCTGCAGTGGGCTGCAGAGATTACTGCTGGTCTCAGTCTTTAGGCATCTGACAGGATGTTTTTCTCCCCCTGTTTGTTCAGCTTTAACTGAGCTGGATAAAAATTTCTTCAGTATTTTTTTTAACCACACAAAGAAGTCAGTTTTCTTTTTTTTTGTTGTTGATTTGTCAATCAGCTTGTATTTTTCAGAGATATTAGGTTAAAGCTCATCCTGACTCATGACAAACATTCTGGATTTTAAATGGCTTCCTTGTAAATGGGTAATATGGTTAACTGTGTAATGAATTTCAATTAGAAGTGTACATTGTATCTAAAGTACAGGCACTCATTGGCCATTTTGTTAGGTACATCTTGCTAATACCTATTTGGACACCCGTTTGCCTTCAATTTGCCTTTGTGAAACAGAGGTGCAGGAAACATCCCTCTGAGATTTTGGGCCATATTGATATGATAGTATTGCACAGTTTCTGAAGACTTGTTGACTGTACACGATGCTTATGGATCTCCGGTTCCACCACATCCTAAAGGTACTCTACTGAATTGAGATCTGGTGACAGTGGAGGCCCTTTGAGTACAGTGAACACATTGTCAGGTTCAAGAAACCAGTTTAAGATGATTTGAGATTTGTGACATGGCACACTATCCTGTTAGCAGTCATCAGAAGATGGGTACACTGGGGTCATAAAGGGATGGACATGGGCAGCAACAATATTTAGGTAGGCTGTGGATTTTAAACAATGCTGAATTGGAACTAAGAGGCTCAAAGTGTGCCAGGAACGTATCCCCTGCACCATTACACCACTACCGGCAGCTTGGACCGTCGATATAAGGCAGGATAGATCCATGCTTTCATGTTATTTATGTCAAATTCCAACCCTATCATTCGAATGTGGTGGCAGAAGTTGAAGCTCCTCAGACAAGGCAACGTTTTTCCGATCTTCTGTTGTTCAATTTTGACGAGTCCATGAGAATGGAGCCCACGTAGCGTTAGTTTCCTATTCTTAGCTGATGGGAGGGGCACCTGGTGTGGCATTTCTGCATCAAGTGCATTCCAAGATCCTCGTCTACATACCTTGGTTGTAATTTGAGTTATTGTTGCCTTCCTATCAGCTTGAAGCAGTCTGGCCATTCTCCTCTGACCTCTGGCATCAACCACTGGATATTTTCTCTTTCAGGTCATCTTAACCAGCCACTGAAGTGCTGTCAGCTGGTTGGCTGATTAGATGGCTACTTTGTGTCAATATGACAAACAAGAAAAAGACATTTAAAAGAATTGTCAACTGCAGTATTTTAACCAAAACTATAATCTTTCTCTAAACCTAACCTAAGTGGTTTTTAGTGATTATTAATAACTTATTTGTCACCTCTAGGACATGAACTGCTAACCCCAGCAGCCTCTAGATATGGACTTTTTGGTCTTTAGAAGTGGAAAAACTAAATGTTGGTACACTAGCACAAATATTTATGCATAATAATAAGGGACATTTCATTAGAAGTGGAAAGCTTGTGCCCACAAACACAAGTTGAGCCTTTTTCCAGAACTGCCATCAGACTGTTTTTGACATTTTGATGTTTATTTTTATTTTATTTTTCCTTTTCAGGTTTAGTAGCTCCACTGAGCAAAGCTCCTCTCGTCTAATGAGACGGCATCGACGCCGGCGAAGGAAACCTAAGGCTTCCAACATGGACAGGGTGAGATCGTACTCTTAGCTGTAAAGGATAATAAATCATCCAAAGTTATCTAAAATGATCTTCCACATCGAGTTGTGATGTGTATATATTTTTTTCTCACAATTTTCATCATTATTCTCTCCAGTCGTCGTCATTCAGCAGCATCACGGACTCCACCATGTCACTGAACATTATCACTGTGACTCTTAACATGGGTAAGTGACTTGTTCCTGTGAAACTGATGCACACATTGAGAATTAAATGTTGAAATAAACAGAATATGTTAGTCATCACTGAGCTTATGGAGTAAAAAAAATATATATTTTTTTGTTTCACGTAGATGAAGGTCTTTTGTTCTGTCTTTACTCGGTTTTTGAATATACTTTGTTCCTCTCCACCTCGCAGAAAAGTACAACTTCTTGGGCATCAGTATTGTGGGTCAGAGTAATGAGAGGGGAGATGGAGGAATCTACATCGGCTCGATCATGAAGGGAGGAGCTGTGGCTGCAGACGGACGCATAGAGCCTGGGGACATGCTGCTGCAGGTGTGTATCTGTGTCTAAATGGGAGAGTGAGAAACACTAAATTCAAACTGTTTGTGGGTGAGTGTCTGGAATTTAGACAAGTGTAATGTGAGTGTAGGTACACGTTATTGACACCAGCACTTTTACTGAAGTGAGTGATCTTGAGGGTTTTGTGTCACGGATGCATTTGGCAGTAATATCATTGATATGATTTTTACACACTGTTTTCACCCAGCGTATACCCATTCCCCTTTAGCCAGTTTGATTTTAGTCCTATCATACGATACTGTAGGGGTAATCATACTGGATAAAACAACAAAACATTAACATTCAGCTGCTACTGTTATGGGTGATCAGTTCCCATTCCTTCCTGTCCTCTGTATTGTCTTCTGTCTTACCAGCCACCTGCATTCATACCGCATTCATCAAACTTCCTCTTCGGTCTTCCTCTCTTCCTCTTGCCTGGCAGTTCCATCTTCAGCATCCTTCTCTAAATATACCCAGTATCTCTCTCTCTTCATATGTCCAAGCTCAGGCTCTTTACCCCCGAACTGTCCAACCTGACATAGTCCTCCAACACACCAGTTCCTAATGTGGTCCATCCAACTCAGCATCTCATTGTAATCTTTTTCTGTTTTTATTGATGTAGGTGAATGATATAAACTTCGAGAACATGAGCAATGATGATGCTGTTCGAGTTCTGAGGGACATAGTGCACAAACCAGGGTAAGTGTCACACATTAATACAGCATCCAGAGCACATGAGTTCAAAACAAGGTCATTATTAACTGTCCATGTGTGTTTATTACAGCCCCATTACTCTGACAGTGGCAAAGTGCTGGGACCCAAACCCTCGGAGCTGCTTCGCTCTGCCCAGGAGTGAGTGTGTGTTCTGCAATAAAACTGCAAATACAATCAACAAAAAATATAAACGCACAAACCCAACAGGTTGAGTTAAGATGACTTAATCCTTAACATGCCCATGCACTCCACCAAATATCTTATGCATCATTGATTATTTAATCAATGTTTCTCTGTTTCATTGATTATTTAATCAATGAAACAGAGAAACAGTTTCGTGTGTTTCTATTTTTCTTGACTGTGTATGTAGCGGCACATGATTTGTCAAACTTTACTTTGGGGATTTTGCAGTCTCATTGATTTCAGCTGCCTTCCTTCTTTTTAACAGGTGAGCCAATCCGGCCTATTGACCCTGCTGCATGGGTGTCCCACACGGCGGCCATGACTGGGGTGTACCCTGCATATGGAATGAGCCCTTCCATGAGCACAGTCACCTCCACCAGCTCCTCAATCAGCAGCTCGATCCCTGAGACTGAACGTGAGTCACATCACCCCCTGCAGCTGCCTGTTGGAGCTTGTCATATGTGCACTTTTATCGTCCTACATTAAATCTTAGTCAGAGTTTTCTGTTCACTTTCGTTTTGTCACCACATGGTCTCCATGTTTAAATGGTACCTTCTTTTAAGTTTGCAGAGTACCTCTTTGTACTCTTTAATCATTCCTCTTTTTCCCTTTTCTTCTATGTTTTTTTGCTGCCTTTATTATTGCTTACTTGTTGAAGTACTTGATAGATAAATTTGACCATTTGAGGAAGGAAAAAACTGCGGGTTTGTTACACTTCTTGAACATTCAGCTCTCCCTCTGTATGACCACCAAATCTCTGTTAGTGGGTCTTCGTGTTAAGTGCGGCCCTTCCCTCTCACTGCATTCCTCTGACTATTATCTGTTCCAGCTTTTTCTGTGTTCAACCTCAGCTTCCATCTGCTCAGCCACTCTTGTCCAAATTGAGCCATAACTCACAACTTTCATCCCTCCTGTAGTCTTTGGAAGTGCTGCAATGCCTGTCCTTAATTTCTGGAGCAAAGTCTCCTTTTTTCTTAGCACTTTATATGTTACATGTGTACTATTCAGTCAATAGAAAATATTCATGAAGGAAATGAAAGAAAATGTATGAAGGGCTTATTGAAGTAGAAGTAGATGGGAAGGGAAACTGATGCTTAATCATATCTGATATATGATGTCTAGTCTTAGAATGCAACAAAACTCAGTAAGATGATATTAGCCTTCTAGGGAGGACATTTAATTCACTGTGGTCTGGCTGCTCTGGGGTTTTTTGTCAAGTCCAAGTAAGTTGCAGTCCACTTCAAACAAAGCTCCAGTCAAATCCAGTCTTGATTCACAATCAGCACAGAACAGGGGTCAAATAACAGTCGAGACCACAGGAAACCAAATATTATTTGAGGCAAATTCCAAAACAGGCCAACATATATTTTTTTTGTTCTCCAGAAAACAGTGCTCAGCTGTTTTTTAATTTTGAATATTTTGGAAACAAAACACAATGTGGCTCAACAGTTTTATACTTAATGGAGCTGAACCTCTTTGTTCTTAAAGCCAAAATGTTTCCATTTCTGACTTAAAGATTTAACTCTGCCTCTGTGTTAACTTGTGCATTTCCTCTGATCTTTGCCAGGATTCGATGACTTCCACCTCTCGATCTACAGCGACATGGCAGTGGTTGCTAAGGCGATGGCCTGCCCAGAGTCAGGTCTGGAGGTGCGAGACAGGATGTGGCTCAAGATAACCATCGCTAATGCCTTTATTGGTACGTCTGTCAAAGTGGGCTCCATTGGGCTTTTTTATTCCTCTCCCCTGTCTATGCACACACAGATGCACACATCTGCTCACTTCAGTTTGTAGATTTAGTGCTTCACTGATGCCTAAATACTGCTTGGATAAACTGAGAATTTTTTCATTGTGGACAAATAAAAGAATCTGTTTTTATTACCACAGCTGAGAAATATTCAGCCCAGTAAACCATGAGCTCAGTTTGCCTTTATTTTTCCAAGATGCGTTACATTGAAAACAAAAATCTATTTTAAATCTAAATATAGATTTAAAAAATCACCTCAGGTATTGTCACAATAATTGTCAAAAAGGCATTAAATATGATCAGTAATACTCAGTAAGACTCACAAGTTGATTTCTAAAACGTCTGCATCAGGATCAGATGTGGTGGACTGGCTCTTCCATCATGTGGAAGGGTTCTCAGATCGCCGCGAAGCTCGAAAGTATGCCAGCAACCTGCTGAAGGCGGGGTACATCCGACACACTGTCAACAAGATCACCTTCTCCGAACAGTGCTACTACGTCTTTGGAGACCTCTGTGGCAGTAAGTGGACTTTCAGCTCATTGATCTGCTTAGAGCATGAATAGTAACAGCAGGTTTCACCAAAGTTTGATGGTAACATTTTTACACCATCTACAGAGTGGTGTTGAAGAATTATTTAGTTTAGGCGTCCTGTTTTCTACAAGTGGGATGCAACTTGCACATCTGACTGAGTCTTCTTCTCTCTCTCTCAGACATGACCCACTTGTCTCTCCATGATCATGACGGGTCCAGTGGCGGTGCATCAGATCAGGACACCCTTCCCCCTCTGCCCCATCCTGGGGCAGCTCCCTGGCCCATGGCCCTGCCCTACCAGTTCCCTATTCCACACCCTTACGACATGCCACAGCCCTTCCATGGTGGACCAGGAGCTGGCAGTGCAGGGAGCCAGCACAGTGGTGAGTTTGAATAAGTGCTGAACACATGAACAGTAGCAAGTTTCAAACACTTAATATAGAGTTAAGGCCTTTACACACAGAGCGCATTATAAAAGAAATTATATGAAATTCAGATTTCTTTTGGAAACTAACTTGTCTTATAATGTATATACTGTGAAATACTGCGGTCGGTGTGAACGGCCACATTAAGAGTAGGTAAGTGGTGTCTAAAGGCCTTTAAAGTGTTAATGTTTGCAGTTTCTCCACAAAGAAAATCTGAGCAAAATTAATGTCAGAACCAACAGATGTTGGTGGTTAAAAGTTTACAGTTTTACTCCTGCAAAGACACAGAGCTTACAGGAGGGTAACCAGCCATTGCTGCTAACATTGACTGTTTGTTACGACTGTGTTTGCTGTGAAAGAATGTACTGAATGCCTTTCTATGTATGTAGGCAGATTCTGTGTGAAGTCGTGTTTTACATTTAATTTACTCTATTGCACAGTATGAGACGAAGAAAGCATAAATATTACCTCCACACACTGAATGCACTTACGACCAGTGTATGTTTTAATAAGCTGACTTCAAAGATTTGAAGGACAGAGCCAGGCTCTGTGCAGAGTGAAAAAAGGAGTTTTTCCATCAACGCTAAAGCTGCCTTATTCACATGTTGGGGTTTCTGTATTTAATGCGTGTGGAACTATAAAAGCAGACATTGTGGTTTAAGGTGCAGTGTGCTTACGCACTGGAGATATTTACTAACCAACAACAGCTGGGCCCACTGAGACAACATCTTAGATGTCCTGTCCTCATTTAACTTAAATGCACTGGTCAGAAGTTCATAAGCTGTCAGGATGTTGAATGTAAAAGACTTAAGTGATGGGGTTTGGACTTAATTTAGTATTTCTAGTGGAGACTAGATATTTCCCCACGCTTCAATCGTTTTCACTAAGATATGGTAATGTCCCACACTCCCTCTCTCTTGTTCTCCCTGGACTAAACTGATGTGAATACTTTCCTGTGTTTTTGGATCTGATGACATGCATTGGACAAAAACATCCTCCACAATACGTTTCTTTTTAATCATATAAACTGTTTTGGTTTAAATTCATCATTCTCAGGAACTTGTGTAAAATTAAGCAGTCTGTGTGGGCTAATAAAACGAAGACCTGTGACTGCCTTTCGTAATAGCCAAGCTGTTTGGGCTGAATGCGCCGTGGTCATGTCAGCATTAGTCATGCAGCTCTCCTGAGAGTCTCCTGTAAACTGGGTCAGCGCTGCCTTCGTCATGTCATTGGCACCCAAATGGAATTAAACTTTCTTTTTTTACATACATCTCACTTGCATTATAATTTTGCGCTTTTGTTCTTTTCACAGGAAGCAGCGGTTCTAACTGCAGCAAGAACGAGGGTCGGAAATCCGGGGGCAGTGGCAGCGAATCAGAGATCAGGAGCCACCGAGCTCCCAGTGAGCGCTCAGTGGTGCCTCCTAGTGAACGAAGCGTCCGCAGCTCTGTGAGCCAGCGCAGCGCCAACTCCCACGCTATAGCCTATGGGCCTGGTCTTGTCTATGGCCCCCCTGGCCTGCCCCCACAGCCAGCACATCTGTCTACAGCGGCACCTGGTGCCCCACCAGGCAGAGAGCTTGCCTCAGTGCCCCCTGAGCTCACTGCATCGCGGCAGTCTCTGCGCATGGCGGTGGGCAATGCTGGAGAATTCTTTGTTGATGTGATGTGACACAGGTTATGAAGACCTAAAGGCAGAAATGGAACCAGGCTGTTGTGTATGCTGAGAGAAAATCTTCCTCCTCTCTTGTACTTTTTCTTAGTAGTTGTAGTGGCCATACTTTCTTCAGTGAAGAAACCCCACCATTCTCCGCCCTCCCCCTGCTCTAGATGGAACCAAAGCGCCTTTCTCAGTTTCTGCTCCACAGTGGGGAAGTTTTTGCAAGGACAAAGAGCAAGAGAAAGGAGGGAGGCACTGGAAACGGTCAGCTGGGGAAGATGACTCAGTGCTTTTCCACATGGATGTTTTTCATTTGTTCTTCTTTTCACTCTTCCCTCCCCTCCTCTGCGTTGCTTATCTAATGTTGTCTGTCCTCCCCCACCCCTGTCCACGTCTAAACTGAGAGACTGAAGCCTCTTCCCTCCTGTTTTTTCTTTCCCACTTGCTGACCTCTAACAAGAAAAAAAAAAGAATGAGAGAAGCTGAAATGAACACTAACTGTTAACCTTACCCAGACTTTTAAAATATTTGCTTGACTTAAGAGAGAAAGAAAGAAATGTATGTAGTGCAAGAGAATTACAGTCATTACTTTAAGAATGCATTTGTTTTATTATATGCGTAGCTGGTCAAAACTAGTTTTTTTTCAATGCTTAACATGAGCATTCAGTTTAAAGAGTCGTTTTTCTATGGCACAACTACATTTTCATCTGCTAACCAGCAAATCTTCAGACTGTCTTGTGATAATGTATAGTGGAAAAAAATTTCTTACCATGACTTTCACACTACTCTTTTATCAAGGAAAATGTCTTTTTATTTATAAATATAGTTTTATGACTTAAGTCTGCTGCTTTCTGTTGTTTTTGTATGTGTGTGTGTACCTTTCTGAGGCCAAAAACCGAAACCTAGTGAGTTTGTTTTTTTCCTTCTATGGTACCCGAGGTTATATCTGCATTTAAAAGCAGTGGATGACAGACTGTCCAGGAGCAGGAATGTGAAGGTTAGGCCGTCTGTTGCACAGATGTGTGTGTGAGTGGGGCGGGAGGGCAGAGAGTGTGTGCAAACGTTCAGCCTGTGTACATTTGGACTTGCCCCAGACTGAACAACCCCATGCAAAATGTTCCCTGTGGTTTGAAGCGGAAACTTCTGTTGAAAGGTGATTTGATTCACTTTGGAAAGTCAAATTGAAGTTGACTCTGCAGGACAGGGTAAAACAAGACCACCCATCCATACATGTAAAAGAAAAAGTTTTTTTCTTAAACTTCCAGGAGCCAAAAAAAAGTAAATATGTAACAAGTCATATACATGTCAACACAATCCCAAGTCTACGGTATAAAAGTGTTTTAACACGCTTTCCAGCTATTTAAAACGTAACCATGAAACAATAACTGACCAGTAACTCATATCGCTTATCGTAACGAGGCCTGGGTGCGGTTTACACATCTTTCCAGCCGCGCCTTTTCCTGTCACGGCGCTGTGCGTAAGGACGGCGGGTCAGCTGACAGCTATCAGAGGACCAGGAGGAAGGAGCGGAATTAGCGGGTGTGTGAATTGGAAACCTACTGGATCCCGATATAAGCTATCCGAGGCCAAACGGGGCGGCAAAAGACTGGTGGCGTTCGTAAGAGAACTAGGGTAAGCTCATTAAACTTGAAGAGATGATAATTTTGTCGTTAATTAGGTCGACTGTGGTCCGGAAACCATTACGGAAAGCCGGTGAAATGGTTTCATTCGTGAGCGATGCTAACTTAGCAACATTAGCCACCGCCGCGCTAGCTAACGTCAATCCATTAGCGGTAACCAGACTGATGACGGATAAGACGCGGTTTCCCTTCAAATTAAAAGCACGAAACGGCGCCCTAGCAAATATCTTGTATTACGTTATATATTACCAAAGTGAGTTAGATAACCAGTGCTATATTTTTGCATAGCTAACTCGTATGTTTTCGGTGATTAGTAATGGTTCTCTTTAAACTCACGTTAATCTGGTTTTCTTTTGACCGGAAGTCAATTTAATATTCCACACTCTTCGACTCCGGTTTGCTGAACATCACCGCCAAGCTAGCCCGCTATCGTGAGCTAAATTAGCTAGCTACATCTCACTCGGTGCATTCTCCATCACTTCGATCCTAGCTGAAGGTCAAGCCTCTTACCGTGGTCGAGCCACTTAATAACATTTAAGATAAAACACTGTGCGCAAACCTGCCGCTCGCTAGTCGAGGGCAAAAATGAGAAAATATGAAAAATTTATGAACGTTAGGAAATGGCCCGACTGAGCAGACATCTTGACTTCGCCGATAAATGGGCGATTAAAGCCCTCGGGTCTTGTGTGAGGTTTATTCGGTCACGACTGGGCAGTGTCTTCGCGAGGGAGATATTTTCTCAGTTGTAGGCTTGTACTGTACTGTGGTTTTTTCCCTCTGAATGCTCTTGTGTGTAAATTATCTGGATTCTGTCTTCGAGGAATTTCAGGCATGTCCTTCATCCCTTGATTTGCAGAATTTTCATTCTTTAGAGGCCAGCTTTCTGTCAGCCTCACCAAACAACAGAAATGGCTACAGAATCATTTTGTTGTGTTCAAATTATAATCTTCTTATTTTTAGTATCCGATTCTGACAACATCTGGCAGTAAGACGACGCTTTAGTTAGACCATCAGATTTTTAGCTGGCATCCGGCGTCGGATTGGTGGCTCCTAATCTCCGGTCAATAATCTTGTTTACTTTGGAAGAAAACATGGAACTGCCAGTGGCCAGAATAGTTGTAGTGGTTTTTAGCCTATATTGAGTAAATAATGTCTGTCTGTGTGGGTCTTTATAAATAAATGAGTCACCACAGTGGTGCAGCTGCAGGATGTATCCATCTGGATGTGTGTGTGTGAGCGTGTGCATGTGAGAGAGACAGAAAAAGCGGATGTGAGAGACAAATGGCTCTCTGTACTGTTGCTCACTCCCTCACTTTTTTCTGCTTTCACTTCTCTTCTTTACTCTCCTCCTTTTCCTTCCCATATATCCTGTCTTCATTTCTGTTTTTTTCTCAGGAGGGCTTTGGTTTCACCATGGCAGGTTGGGATTGAAGAGCAGCCACAATGATTGGAGGATTGTTCATCTACAACCACAAGGGGGAGGTCCTCATCTCCCGAGTCTACCGAGATGACATAGGGTATGGTTAATTGAGAGCAAAGTTGCTCTGATGTTCCTACTTTTTGAGAAACTTAAAATCACTGAGAAGGTCCTGATCCAGTGTGGGTGGAGAGGCTGCAGTTGATCCAGGATGAGAGAGGATTATGTCTTGGCTAAGTTTATGACTGTCTTTCCTGTTGTTGAAAGGGCCAAATCCAAACCTGCACCAGGATTAAATTTAGAACAGTGTTACTGCCTCTATATGGTATGTGGTAATCAAATTTAATTATGGGTACAAAGATATACATTATGGACCTAATGTATAAAGCACGTATCATATATAAAATCAATAATTGGGGTGGGGGGGGGGGGGTATTCTTTTTCCATATTGTCTAAGGTAATGATTTAGTTCACTCAAGTTTAGCTAACCACACCTTCTGTGTAAAAGATGAAGTGCAGCTGAGGAGAAAGCACTTCCAAATTGATTTCAGCTTCGACACTACCTTGAAAGTACAAGTTGTTCATTCTTACCATGTGGCAGAGAGGCACAGACAGGAAGCCTTCTTATCCTATCCATAAAGATGGATTAATATCCTGTATACATTTCATTTGGCAAGGAGTGATCAAATATTTTAATCTTAAAGCCTTCATTTAACAGCTTATTTTTCCCTGTAGTGTTTATTCTCTGGGGTCTGACGATGTCTTGAACCAAATGCATAATTCATGATTTTTGTTGAGCTGAAATTTACTATCGATAGTTCACTATGGTTCTGCTCATAATGACACACGAGGTCAGTTAAATAAAGCATGTGTCAGGAAAACAAAATCATGTAAATTCTTTGCAAAGGCTGGAGCTAGATAGAAAAGCAACAAAGGAATTGGTACTCTTGATTCCTTAAGCTAACATAAAGTTTCTACTTTGAATGTATTTGGCAAATTATATGGAAAGTTTGTATATATGCAAATAAGTGTGGCTCTAGGCATGTCATGATTTCAGTCTTTGACTATATTGGTAATCACACTTTCATTGGTCATATTTGGAGTGTTACATATGAACACCAGCTAATGTTTTTTTTTAACTTTAAAAAGTCTTGGAAAATACATGCAGTAATGACTAAGAAAGAGGTGGGAAATTAATAGTTAGCTGGTTTAAAAAAAAAATTTATATTAAAAACACTATATACTATATTGCCAAAAGTCCAGTTGTAAAATTAGCTTGCTACTAAATATTCCACAGATGACTGTTAGTGGAATTATAACAAACAAGAGAACGACAGCAACTCAGCCACGGCGTGAGTGGGTGCTGAGGCACAGAGGTCAATGACTTTCTGCAGTCAGTTGCTGAAAAACTCCAAACTTCATGTGGCCTTCAGATTAGCTCAACAACTGTGTGTAGAGACCTTTATGGAATGGGTTTTCATGGCAAAGCAGCTGCATTATATCACCAAGCAAAATGCAAGCCGTCAGATGCAGTGGTGTAAAGTACTCTGCCACTGGACTCTGTTGCAGTGGAGACGTGTTTTCTGGAGTGACGAATCACGCTTCTTTATCTGGTAATCTGATGGAAAAGTCTAGGTTTGATGGTTTCCAGGAGAACAGTGCTTGTCTGATTGCTATGTGTAAAGTTTGGTGGAGGGGGGGATTATGGTGTGAGGTGGTTTTTTTTCAGGAATTGGGCTCAGCCCCTTAGTTCCAGTCAAAGGAATGCTTCAGCATACCAAGACATTTTTGACAATTTCATGCTCCGAACTTCATGGGAGCAGTTTGGGGATGGCCCTTTCCTGTTTCAACATGACTGCACACCAGTGCACAAAGCAGGTTCATAAAGAAATGCATGAGTGAGGTTGGTGTGGAAAAATTTGACTGGCCTGCATAGAGTCCTGCCCTCAACCCAACAGAACACCTTTGGGATGAATTAGAGCAGAGACTGTGAGGCAGTGCTTCTCGTCTAACATCAGTGTCTGATCTCACAAATGTACTTGGAAGAACGGTCAAAGATTCCCATAAACATTCCTAAACCTCATGGAAAGCCTTCCTGGACGAGTTGAATCTGTTTTAGCCCCAAAAGATGGGCAGACATCACATTCAACCTTATGGATTAGGAATGCGATGTCACTCAAGTACATATGCGTGTGAAAGATGAGAGAATTATTTTGGCAATATAGTGTATATGTGTACACACACACACCATACTTAACCTAGTAATTTTAAGAACATATTACAGTAAAAACCTTTAATGGCATGCAACCCCGCAAAGTATACTCACCACATTGTAACAATCCATTAAGCTGTATCTGTGGTTTCAAATGTGGCATGTAGGGCCTCCGCTGGGTGGCTAGAAAATTTGGCCAGGTCCCATCCTGTTTTCAGACCCCAGATGATGCTCGGAAAATCATGTCATGCAGACACAGTTGCGTTCTCTCATATTTGGAACACAGCAGGAAACGGTCTGCTTAAAATGCGTTCTCGCTGCTGGAGATCCTTTCTTCGGTTTAGGCAGTGATACCTGTGTGATGCTCCTCATCTGTGAAGCAGCTAGCGACAAGTCTCTTGGCAAATACCCACTCGAGTCTCATGCCGAGCCACCTAACACCTACACTTTGTGCTAGGGACTGTTTAATGTCTGATGTGACTTGGCCGAATGCTTGTAGTGTGCTATACACCATTAGAGTTGTGCTGAGAAAGACTCACACAGCAGTGCATGTGTGAAAATGGCTAAATTTTCCTGTCACTTTCTGTATAGATCCGCTCACATTCAATAACTGTTTTGAATTCCAATTAGGATTTTTGCTGGGAGTGATAGTCCAGGCCCCCAGTGAGGGTTGGCAAGCTAGAGAGGGGATGAGTGTAGGAATGATGGCCACTTATTTGCTTGCTTTTGAGCCAAGAGGAATGCTTTTGGAAGGCATTTAAAACATTTTTTAAACATGTAATCTGTTGATTCAGGCCTTAGTGGCACTGCAAATACAACTGGGGAGAAAAGGGCAGAATAGCAAGCAGCGTGCTGCATTGCAGAGCTGCTCAGTGAGACCTGTTGCTTCAGCAGGCTGAGCCAGTCAGACACCACTTAAGAGTCTGAATTACATACATGCAGTCTGGTGCAGAGTGTATTCTATCTGTCCTGTTTGTAGCAGGATCGGTAGAGTAATGGTTTTCCGTATTTTTCATCATTGCTCCTTCCTTGCCAGCTGTAGCACACACAGGATTGTGTGTACTACAGAATAGGAGTGAATAAGGAAAGGAAGCAAGAATGAACATAAGCAGTTTGTTTCCCTAAAATCTGCAAAACGAGGCCTAAAACAGTTGACTTCACCTTATCCTCGGCAGAAAAACTCATTTCAAATATAATTTTCTTGCCTGGTCTCTGATGTTGCTTTTGGTGATCCCCGTCACTGCTGAAGCAGTGCAGGGTAATCCAGATGCGTTATGTTCCTCTGTATTCTGTTGACAGCTACATCATTCACTCAGCTTTTAGTTGTAGCTGTCACGCAACTTGATTTCCTTGGAACAATAAATCAGTAAGTGGCATAAATAATTTTTCACTTGCCATGCTGTTGAATTACAACACAATAGTGTAAGACACAGTATAATACTGCTGACCTTTTCCCAGCATATTCAGTTGCAGTGATGGCATCATAATAACCACCATGTTGCTCACTCTGTCTACATAATGCACGAAAATGTCTCTTGTGCATTTTTGTGTCTCGTCTCCTTTTACTTCATCCGTGTTTCCTCTCTATCCTCTGTATCACCATTTTCGTCCATCTGTTCATCTCGGCCCCTGTAGGAATAGGTAAGAGATGCTCCAGCCTCTAAAGCATGACCTCTCCCTCTACATGGCCACCAATCAGTGACCCCATAATCCCCTAAACTGCATGTCCATCGATTCCACAGTCAGACTCCTGATACTTTCTCCAAGCATGAGTCACCTGTCTCATTACAGTGGTAAATAAATCACCATATACTGAAATACAACAGCAAATTAGTTATAACCAAAGAGCTCTGCCACTTCAGTGAATAATTTTGCTCACAGTCAGTTCTGCTGATGCCCAAGCATGTAGTCTGAGCATGGTATATGATGGTTATATGATGGTTTTCTTATCCTTTGTTCTTTCCCTATTTTTTTCCTTCATGCAAATTCATAGTTGACTTAGGATTTTGTGTGTATTTTAATAGAATAATATATTAAGATAAATGAAGATATTAATTTGAGCTAATATGGTATGAATTCTTGTTAGCTGTGATGTAGTTACAGTTAAATGGGCTATGAGCTGTGTGAACTGACATTTTGTTTATAATAGAAATTCACATTTGAATTGCAAAAGTTGCCCTCCTTACCTTATTTCCTCAAACAAACTGTAGCCTTTATTTATCTCAAATGCATAAAAGAGAAGATATGACTGTCGAACACAGGCCTGACTCCCTCTGTTTGTTCAATGCAGTTGTCATGCTTAAATACAGTGCATTGTTCTGATATCTTCCTTGTTCCCCGTGTAATTATTGCATTATGCTGCGGTTATAGAAGCAAGTAGCACTCTTTAAAGACATCCAGTATAACTGGAGCTTCAGTACACAGTTTCTTTTGCCAAGTAGTAGGTTCTCTCTCTGAACACACTCATTTGTGCTAACACATTGTTGATCACGAAGCCAGCTACCCACTGCACTCATGTTGTCCCAGCTTTGGTTATCAGACATGAAGTAAAGCATGAGGCAAAATGAACATGAGCCAACAAAGCTTTGCTACTGCAAGTAGTTTTTTTTTTTTCTTTTGCAAAACACTTGTTGGCATATTGAACTGTAACAAGATGGGATTGTTTTTATTTTTAGTTATTTATTCATTTTTACATGGCCTGGGCAACATCAGAAATTGTCTTTTTACTTGAGGACAAGCATATAAAATCAAATGAGCAAACCTTCAGGTGGCGGTCAGTAGAAAAATATATAACGGTGTTTGAAAGGCTCATTTGCAGTGTTAGTTTTTAGTTAGGACATACTCTTATCGACTGACTTTGGGATTTGTTTGTGGCTGGAAATGGACCTGAAGATGTTCTCAGGCATTTGCCTTTCTTGTCAGAACTTGCTGCCTCCTTATGCAGAGCCCTGTCATCTATAGATCCATGTTAATCATGGCTGAATAATATTTTGGCAATAAGCAAAGGTGAAATTTGTGTATCTTCCCTAAAATGCAATTCAGATTACTTTTTTCCTAAATAAAAGAAATTAATATGAAGATAAAAATTTGCAGGACTAGCTTTGTGGGTTTTTTGTGTTGTTTTTTTGTTCCTATAAAGCTGAGTTAATTACGACATTGTTGTCTTGGTGTGTGAGTTGTCTCTTCATGGTAATTATCGCACTTTACACAAAACAACAGCAACTTAACACGGACCCCTCCTATTGGCTGAAAATGTTTTTGGTAATTGCTCCTCTTTCGAATGAGTATATTTCTGTTTCTTCGGGTATTAAGAAGTTATTTATTTTGAGTCTGAGCAGAGCTCAACTTCTAGTTTCGATGCAGGAATTTTTTTCACATGCTTTTTTTTTTTCCACAAGCAGCTTCAAACAGCTTATTAAAAGTTTTCAGTTATTTCAGCTGCCCCTCCTCTTTCTGTCTTTCGTCCTTACATCCCAGGCGTAATGCCGTGGATGCGTTCCGTGTGAACGTGATCCATGCCAGGCAGCAGGTTCGATCACCGGTGACCAACATTGCCCGCACCAGCTTCTTCCATGTCAAGCGCTCCAACATCTGGTTGGCAGCTGTCACTAAGCAAAACGTCAACGCTGCCATGGTGTTTGAGTTCCTTTACAAGATGTGTGACGTCATGACGGCCTACTTTGGCAAGATCAGCGAGGAGAACATCAAGAACAACTTTGTGCTCATCTATGAGCTGTTGGATGGTAGGTGGTGATTATTACTTGTGTGTGGAATCAATTAGATTATCTTAATGATTTCTTTGATCTAGTAATTATAGATTATTATGGTTCAGTGTGAGCAGTTTCAGTAGTTGGAAAAGAGGCTGCCTGAATTGCAGTCTGTTCATTGTGCAGTGTCTCTAAGTCAACACAGGTTTTTGTTACTACATGTCCTAGTTTCCCTGCTTACACAACAGTTATGTTTGTGTGTGTTCAAACAGAGATCCTGGACTTTGGCTACCCCCAGAACTCAGAGACCGGAGCGCTGAAGACCTTCATCACCCAGCAGGGCATTAAGGGACAGGTTAGTAATAATGTAATGCTTTTAGGCTGTCAGAGTAAGGATACACTCTCCAGTTGCCAGTTAAATATAATCTAAAATTCTAGTAATAAAGCTTCATTTTTCCAGTATCCTGTTCCTTAATGCAACACGCTCCAAGTGAGGCAAACGGTAACTCAGTGTGATTTTAATGTCCTCTGTGTCCCACAGTATGGACACAATAATATAGGAAACCATCAAAGCACACCCACTTGTTATGTAGGAGAAATGGAGGCTTGGCATTTGTCATGATTCAGATCAGATGTGAAAAAAAAATGGGCAGCTTCTTGTTTTAATATATAAAATTGTTATATAATTGCTTCAAAATTTAAATAACTTTCTCTTTTTTTTGTCTCATTGTTTCCCTCAACTGCAATCTTTGGACACATCAGCACCAGGTAAAGGCAAACTCAAAATGAGTTTCACCCCTGCATGGCTGCATGTCACATTTCTGTCCCACTTCCCCCGTAGTGCTGATCATTCTCTTTCAAAGCCTTTCAGCCTTTGGCTTTTGTTAGTGGTGATAACGTTTCTCTCCCTCTCTCTCAGACAAAAGAGGAGCAGTCTCAGATCACCAGCCAGGTGACGGGGCAGATTGGCTGGCGTCGCGAGGGCATCAAGTACCGCCGCAATGAGCTCTTCCTGGATGTACTGGAAAGCGTTAACCTGCTTATGTCACCTCAAGGTGTGCCTATAGAATCTTTTAGAAGTAGTAATGATGAGATGGAGTTCTGTTTTTCCTTTTTTCTATTTTTTTTTCTCCATTTACTTCTGAATATGAGCATGTGAAAAAGGTTTGCCCTCTTGTTTTGTATCATACGTTTCTCCCAGCAGCAGTAGGTGTTGCAGTTCAAAGTTGCAGCTACTGATAGAACTGATTGTGTGTCAGTTACAATTTCGAAAATACGGGTTCTTGTGTTTACAAAGATTACTCAGAGAAGATGCTCAGACATTAGTGCTGTCATCCTGTGTTTGATTTTGAAAGTGATAAACTCCAATCTTCTGTTTTGATTGTTGATAACACTGATACTTGTTTTGATACTTTAGAAATAGAGTTCTAAATAACAGTTCGATATTGAGCCGCGCTGGATCCCACAGATTAAAACTATTTGAGCTCGTTGTTCAGTTTTTGAATAGCATAATTATTTTCCCCTCCCCATACAGGCCAGGTGCTGAGTGCCCACGTGTCAGGCCGAGTGGTGATGAAGAGCTACCTGAGCGGAATGCCCGAGTGCAAATTTGGCATGAACGACAAGATTGTCATCGACAAGCAGGGAAAGGGAGGAGCGTCTGACGATGCAGGGAAGAGGTGAGCGAAGCCTTGTAGATGGTCCACCAACAAGAAAAAGAAAAAATCTGAAAATCATGTATGAGGAAATGTCATTGAGATAATGTTTTAAGAGGCCAAAATTATCGGTGTCTGTGTTGTTAGTATTGTTTACAGTGAGACAGGGTTTACAATCTCTTTCATTTTTCTTTCCTTTGGATGCATCTCTTTCTTTCCCTCTCTTTCTTTTCTATGTGCTGTACCTCAGTGATTTAGGGGGAGGAAGGTACTGTACTGACAAGTGTCCTCACCCTCTGCCACCTCAACGCACACTCACACCAGCTCCCGTCTCATCTCAGCCCTTTAGCAAATTAAGAATTTGTACATCTCATGCACTGTTGCTCCCCACACAGCCAATACAAATGAAACACGTCTTGTTAACTTTTGAGTGTGCTGCCTGGTGGTTGCCTTCCTCTTTTGGTAGAATGGTTTGTTTGTTTTTTGTTTTTTTGAGCCCACACCTACCTGCTTGACATCTCTAACCCTTTACCTAAACACCTAACAGAGACTGATTTGTTTTAAATGCAGAATAATGGCATTAACCTCAGTCAGGTTCACATGTCTTGATACTAGCAGCTGTGTCCCTTTGTGTACTCGTATGATAAAGCTTAATTGAGGGAGAGTTGTAGTTTTTGTCGTTTGGAGACTAGGTCTCATTATTGTGTATCTGTTCTGGATTAGTAAACAGGTGCACTGTTCTTTTATCTGATGCGTTTTCTCTCCTGGCAGTGGGAAGCAGTCCATAGCTATCGATGACTGCACCTTCCACCAGTGTGTGCGCCTCAGTAAGTTTGACTCAGAGCGTAGCATCAGCTTCATCCCCCCTGATGGAGAGTATGAGCTTATGAGGTCAGTAGATGGATTTTGTTTTTGCAGCTTTTAATGTATTATTAACTCATGAATAATTGTCAGATGTGCTTAGCACTAATAATATTGAAGGCATGACACAGCAGGAAAAAACTCAAAAGGCTTATTTTTTTTCCTGCTGTACTAATTTAAATGGCTTTTTCTCCTCTGCATTCTTGCAGATATCGCACTACAAAGGACATCATCCTGCCATTCCGAGTTATTCCTCTGGTCAGGGAGGTGGGCCGCACCAAACTGGAGGTGAAAGTGGTCATCAAGTCCAACTTCAAACCATCTCTGCTGGCTCAGAAGATTGAGGTCAGCTATTTTTAATGTTACCATAAACATGCAGAATTTTACTCAGATATGCAGAATATGTTCATAAAATGTGTTCAATTCTAAGAAGAACTTTAATCAGAGAAAATGTGCAGCTGCATGTAAAAAAAAAAAGTTTACCTGTTTTAAAATGTTTTTTTCTTCTTCACGCCTCCTCAGGTGCGTATTCCAACACCCCTCAACACCAGCGGTGTGCAGGTGATTTGTATGAAAGGAAAAGCCAAGTACAAGGCCAGTGAGAACGCCATTGTCTGGAAGTGAGTATTAGCTTTGCAGCATGAGAGAAAAGCAAATTTGATTTTTTTTCTCTCTGGTGAGTTGACAACCTCACATTTTGTACTTTTTTTTTTTTCTTCCCCTCCTTGACTGAAAATGTAATATCACACATCTTTCTGTGTCTGTGTTTCGTGTTTAGGATCAAACGCATGGCTGGGATGAAGGAGTCTCAGATCAGTGCTGAGATTGAGCTTTTGCCGACCAACGATAAGAAGAAATGGGCCAGGCCTCCCATCTCTATGAACTTTGAGGTAAGAATGCTCATTGAATCTGGCTGTGAGCATGCTCATTTATGTTTGCCATTCCTGCCATTGCTCAATGTACCTTTTTAGAGAACTAGTAGCCATAAAAATGGACTCCGGATTAAACCGTCACTAGCTGTCTTGCAAAACCTACTGTGTCCACATCCATATGCACTTCCTGTCATAAGAACCCACAACCTACACCTCCCTGCATGCTCTGGCACATTTTAACATTCCTTCCTTGTCCCTGCAGGTTCCTTTTGCTCCATCCGGCCTGAAGGTGCGCTACTTGAAGGTGTTTGAGTCCAAGCTCAACTACAGTGACCACGATGTCATCAAATGGGTGCGGTACATCGGCCGCTCCGGCATCTATGAAACTCGCTGCTAAAGTTGTCCCCCCGCCAGGCAGCACACTGACCACTTCCCCTCCCATCTATCCGGTTAAGATTTTTTTTTTCTTCTTTTCCTTCCTCTTCCTCTCTCAACCCTTATCACTTCTCTCCAACCCCCCACCTCTTCCTAACTAGGTGTTGAAGATTGAAATTTACATTGTTAAAGGAAAAAAAAAAGTAAATATGGTATAATACACAGATATATGCAAAATGTGAACCATTGTATCGTGTATATATCTCGTCGTGATGAGTAACATAAACCAGCTGGTGTCTAAAAGAAAAAGACAAGTGATGCGGGAGTGTCCGGGGGAGCGGACGATAGGCTTGAAGGGTTTCCCCTTGTTGTGTTTCTTCAGTGTTATTGTTCCACTGTGTACTCTCCAGTTATTTAGAAGTCCCACATCTTATCCCTGCTAAGATGATTAGTAGCTGTTGTGGTTTAAAATGAATCCTGATGTAGTTCCTGTACACAAACTTCTGTCTCAGTAGAATCTACCCTTTGAATGAGTTGACTGAAATGTGATCCGTGTTTTCAGGAGTGCTCATTTGGATCTCAAATCTGAGCAGAAACGATGACAGAGACAATGTGCAAAATGTTTTCTTTTTGTTTTTTGTACATTTCCTTTTCTCCTGGTATTTTTCCACTACTTCTTCCTGACATTTTTCCCTGGTATTCAGTCGGTGAAGTTCAAACATAAGGGAACATTCCAGGCAGTTTTTAAACTTGACCATCGTCCCAATAAGCAGGTTGTGGCCCAAATTCACACCCAAATCAACTTTGTCACGCTTTTTTTTTTTTTTAATTCAAAGATGAGGCCCTAGATGTGTTTGTAGTGAGGTGAGGTCTCCCCCTGGCGTTTGCTTTGCAGCTGTCTGCTTCTTCATGTTTGTAGCCCTGGTGACCGTTCTGTCCAATTAAATCTGAGTATGTAACCAAACCCACCTGCTGCGTGTGTTTTCATTGGACTGGTGTTTATTTTAGACTGTCTGAACTCTATTGTACCACAGTTTCCTCTTCATATTGTTTGAAATAAGGATGGGCGACTTTGTTGGAATACATTTTGGGTAACAGTGTTAGCAGCAGAGCTTTTGAATCAAGTACAGTAACTTAAATTGCCTGTTAAAGAATGCAGTTAGCATGCTAACAGGTGCTGAACACTCCGGTTTTTTGCACTTCTGTTAAACCACAGGAGACGAATGACCTTGATCCAACATGTTTAATACATTTTTCCTTGCCTTGCTCTCTCTACATACAGGACATAAAACAAAATAATCCCAAACAGTAAAATAATGATTAAAAGATTTGCTGTTAAAACAATTACATTTGTATGCCTCTTAGTAGTGGCAGTTATTGGCTTGCCACTTGAGCCTTCGCCACCTTGTACGTGGACATGCTCTTAATGAGAAGTTTACACTGATTTAATGGAAAAGATTCCACGAGAATCAAAGTGATGCTTCCCAAAAGTAGCTTAGCACCAAGGTCTAGGCTGGATTTCCTCAAGAAGTTACACAGGTTGTGTACTCGAGTCATTTACAGCTGTTTCCCAACTCTAAAAATCACATTTCACCCACAAGAATGATCGCTGCAGAAAATGTGTTTTTGGGAAACCAAGCCTAGAGCAGATCACTTGACATCAGTCAACATTTACATTTATATCATCTTAACAGTATTGCATTATATCTTCAAATCACCTGTGATGGTCCTGGTAACAGAGGAGAAAAAAAAAACATGATTTATCCCTGGAGATATAGAACATGACATAACACACAGACTGGAAAATCTCAAATATTTGAGCAAGTCACTTTGCTTCAGTGCAGCAACAATGGCTCTGTTCAGAAAGGAAACATCCCCATACTTTGTGCTCATCTTAGGAAACATAATCAGCTCAGGGAGGGAGGTAGCTACATAAATGTTGATGCGGTGCACACAAGCCCAGTTTGGAAATGGAAGTCCTGTCCTAAGTGTACAGCCTTGTATAATTTGCAGTGTCAGTGTGCTTCCTGTGAGGAGGCTTTATTCTTTAGAGAAACCTGCTTTGTGCTTATGAATACTTTATAAAGGTGGGAAACCATGTGTATTTTACCTTTTACAACAACAAGAAAGTCCACCCTTACTCATATTATTCTCTGCTCAGACCGAAGCAGCACAGGAATGGAAATCTACAAAAATAAGCATTTAAGTCTACAACATCTAAACAGGTCATTCCTCTAACGCATCTAGCCCAAAACTAGACTGATTTCTCGTTTTCAGACACATTTTAAAAGCTAATTTATTACTATTATGCATTAAAGTCGTAGCTTAAACCAGATCTGTCAACAGGCAAATATTGACAGAACTCATTTCAAACATGCCAATTTAAGAGCTTTCACACACAAACATGCGCGTACACTCATGAACACAACTCCAGTACAGGCAGGCACACGCACAAACTGTTCAGTAGACCCAGAAGAAAACCTACTCTCAGATTCAGCTCACATCAGATCTGGAGTTTCTTAGTTATTTAAAAAAAAAAAGAAGCCAGGTCCGGGTCCTGCTAGTGTGAGCAGAATACAAAATGCCCCGCTACGTGAACAGGGCATTTTAAACAGTTCAGTTTATTGACCTGATCTGATACCCCGCACCCCGAGGTACCCAACTGTGTCTTCGTGACGCCTCAGCTCACCTCCCTGATACCAAGTCTGGGGGTGCTGTTCCAACAAGCAACCAAAGACCTGCAAACCCTCCCACCAAAGCCGTGTTGGAAGAAAAATAAACTCCTACTGCAATGCCAACCTTAATAATACTGTTGTAGATGGGCGAGTGCACCAAGTGAAACATGAAAAATCAATGACAGTGAGTGACTAATAAACGCAACAAAGTGATGAGATAAATGAAACTAACCTGCAAAGAACTCAAGTGACTAGAGGTATTACTGACCCTTACACACTTACACAGGAACAAAAAGATGAAAATTGGCCGTTAAAGAAGAGCTGCGAAGAACCTGCCTGTTAGAGTGACAGTGAAGTCCTAAAGGTCAAAGTAAAACCATAAAACAAAAACACACTTGAAGCAGGAGCTCAATGAAATCCACTCTACTCGACAGCTCTGCTAACTTGTAGCACTGACGGCGGAGAGAGCGAACGCAGCCTTAGTTCTCGTCATCGTCTTCGTCGTCGTCGTCCTCGCTGATGAGGTATCCGCGTGCCCCGCTGTGATGGGGAGGCGAGGGGGGCGGCGAGGTCTTGGAAAAGAAAGGAAGACGGAAGGTGGGAGAGGGGGAGCGCTCCTCGCGGGTGGGGCTGCTGTTGGGGCTGTGTCTGGGGCTGATGGCCTGAAGCATTCGGCCTTTTCCTTCCTTTAGCATGTGCTTCTGTGGAGGCGAGACGGTGACGGGAAGAAGTGAACTGATGATCAAACCAGCTGAATGCAGGATTGATGTGCTGTGCAACTTTTCTACATACAGTGTTTTAGCACAAACATATTTTATGTCATTTTATCATCTTACACAGAGGAAACTTGTCTGACAGTGCATCCTTTTACCATGTGGGGGTCTCCTGCTTATGTAGCCTGTTTTGATTGAAGTTGCGTGAGAAAGAAAGGAAGTTAACGCTCAAAGAAAAGCACTGTCCATGCGTCACTCTCTTTATGGGTTTCATTTTTTTTTGCTTCAAATCCCAGACGTCAACAGAACCCACCGAGACTGCATTTCTGTGAGGTTCTACAGCACCATCACACTACACATGGGAACTGCGAGAACAGTTAAGTGGATTTTCAGGTGGTTTCAGACATTTGAGAACAGCAGCTCAAGCTTTGATTGTTGTTGTAGGCCTAACTTGACAGTGTAGCTACTGTAAACCACAGTAGGTGTGGTACACTAGTTTGTGTTAGTTTATCTGCTTAATGCCAGCAGGTAACTGCCATTGTTATTTCTATTAAGGACACGAACGTGAACCTCCAGAAACACTAGTGGAATATACTCTTTTCCCTAGCAACCAGTGGTTACCTGTGCTATGTGACTGGTCTCTAGGCCTGTGTGAATGAGGCTTCAGCAGTCGACTGTAAAGAGACTGCTAGCAACCACTTGTAGGTTGCGGAATACAAGTTTTTTTTGTTTTTTTTTTACAAGTTTTTTGCTCTCAGCTGGTGGTCGCTTGGTCTCTAGGCCTGTGATTGAGGCCCAACGAGCACAGATATGACTGTAGTCTTCACTATTTCCACTGTATTTATGCTTTGTTCATTGCACTAACACACTCACCTCGCAGATGTGTGTTATGACTGGCTATAAAGCTTTCCTTCTAACTGAAACATCGTCTCCCAAACCATTAACATTGCCAACAAGCATGTGTTCTCAATCAACTTTCCTCGTTAAATATTGTTTACAGACCAAACAAAAACCAGCATCCTCACCAAAGCTCCCTCAGGGCCAAACATCTGCAGGAAGTTTCCAATGAATTCCCTGGACTTCTCCTCCCATTTCTGAATGAGGTCGATGCTCTTCTCCTCCACCTTCTGGACAAACTCCTTGCTCTTCTCCTCTACGTCACGCACCTTCTTCTTCACCTTGTCCACACGCTCCTGCAGGTGGTACTTCTTCTCCTGTTGGGGGTGATTGCGGCAAAGGAGACGGGTTACTGAACACATCAGCTCTCTGTTTAACGCTCAGTTACAGCAAAGCAAGGTTCCATACATTGATGAAGCTGACGTTGAGCTCCTTGGCCGTGTACCCTCTCTGCAGGTTGCGCCTGACATACACATCATAGTCACGGACTATGCGAGTGATGATGTCAGAGGTGGAGATGCCCTCTGTCCGCTGGGTGGGTGCAAACATACCTGAAGAAAGAACAAACTGTTCGAGTACGGTTTCTGGACTTAGCCCAATTTGTTCCTTGTTTGCTGCACACCACACTCCTAAACTCCATTACTGTGGCACTCACCAGCTTCTTTAATGTGCTTGTAAACATCATCACTGCCCGCTGAGGAGTATGGGATGTCATCGTGGGCCACGAAGTCAATCTGGAGAGGCCAGTACAAGCAATGCACATAAACACAAAACAAAACAAAAAAAAAGCAGGGAGAAAGTTACAAACGTTCAAGGATGTTGACTGATGGAGTCACTCGTACATTCTTGTACTATAAAAACCGGACTGAGCATCCCAGTCGCGGCTTTTAACTCTGTCTGATCTACTCACACGATGTTTTGCGAGAAACTCCGGTGTTAACGTCCAGGGAGCGTTTCGCACCACTTCATCCACATAGCGGCAATGTCTGATAGCATCGTATCGCTCATCCTCGTTCATCACCGTGAAGCCCTTGTACTTGTGAGTCAGGTCATCGCTGCACACTGGTAGGAGATATTTAAAGAAATGAACATTTAAAGTTTCTACACAAATTAAAGAGGCTTTGAAAAACTGGTTTGAATAGGAAGGTAAGCACTAGTGGGATTTACAGTGACCAAAGTTCAAAGAGCAACAGGTAACAATCCTTGATTGCATTGCCATTATAAACACTACATTGTTTGTTCTTATTACACAGTCAGGAACAGAATATGATGTACACTCACAAAGCATGAAGATAAAGTGTAAGAATATCCAGCAGGTAAATAATATCCCTCAGCAACACTCACCTCCAACAATGAGATGTGTATTTGGGAAGAGGCATTTAGCCTGCATGAGGGCTCTGGCGTGTCCTGAGTGGAAAAGGTCAAAGATGCCATCTGCATAGACCCGCACTGGTCTGTCAGCTGAACAAAGATAAGATATGAGTTGGTGCACAAGTGAATCTCAAACAGTTTTATTTTGGACAGACGTACAAATGTACTTGAGACCGTGGCACCAGAAAGACTTTGAAAGTCGGGGCGATTTAAAGATTCAGACTCACGTGGTGTTCCCCTCTTGGCCTCTTCCATGCTGACTCTCTCATAAGGTTTACTATTAGCTGGCTCCAGCTCATCAGCAAAGGGTGCAGGGTGCCTCAGCCCCTAAAAGATGTATACAAGGAGAACAAATGATATCAAGGATGAATTGCCAGGTTTTTTCCCCCAAAATCCTACAATAAACTTATGTCGTCTAACCAGAAAAGTGGCATCACATCTCTCAAATGTTTGCACTCTTTCCTGGAGTCTTTCATCATAAACTGATGTGGAAATGAAGGGCGGCGTTCTTGTGGGTGAACAGGCGACATTTTATAGGCAAACATCAGCTGATATTTGAAACTGTAATATTATTGCTTGGGGCTCTTTTGCAGCAGTGTGTACCTTACAGCATTATGCCCAGAGACTGCAGGGTAAACATGGTGCTCAGTGACTGTTAATGCACAAAGACTCACCACAGTACACCTGGGGATTTTCCCAAGCCTTTCACCCTCCTCGGCCTCCCCATTGGAGCCATCTCTCCTTCTCTTTCTCGACAGCAGCAGTGTACTGGAGCTTTGGGCCTCCATCTGGATCAAAGGTGAAGACAAGTGCAATTTAAACATGTCACACTTCACGTTCAACCCTTTTCCATGTCCTGGGAACATCTTTACACTGTGGTATGTTTGGGATATGAGCTGTGTTACACAATTAAAGCATACTCACAATATAATACACATTACACACAGACTGTAAATTTAGACAGCTGTCGTGTTATGACAGGTGATATATGCTGAGTTAACTTTGACCCAGAAACTGGGAGAACAGAGCACGACCCACCATGACACACTGGATTAAAAAAAACAAAACACATGCTCACTTCCACAGAGATACGGGTCAAGTGAAAAATAAGAAAACACCACCTGCTCTAACATACCACAGTTTAGTTCTAAACATACACATCATTAACCCTATTCAGTTTCCACTTCTGATGCCACAGAAGCAAAAGCCTCACACGTGGCAACATGACACCCAGCACCGTTTCTCCACTGTCAGCAGGTCACCACGAGTCAGCGTATTTTTATATTCAACGCTGATACACTTCAGCTGACTATGTGATGCACATAAGAGCCAGTCGGATGCCTTTCCACAACTTTACTGCGCAGCCTGGGATATTTAGAGGAGACTAAAGGAATACTTGTGTCTGTGCAACAATGAAAAACTGTCTACGTAAGATCTGCATCTGCACTAGGCAGCATAAAGTAGGGCAGCAAATACCTTAAGAAGCTGCTGCATTCTTTTCACAATCTATGTCTGAATGACTTTTTTCTTTTAAAATATGTTATAAGAATGTCGAGAATGAGCACGATAACTTGCCCTCATGAATCTTCTGGCAGCTTCTTTTTATCAAACAACAACAATCTCACATTGTAGAAGCTATTAAGTGTTAGAAATGTTTGCTTAAAATATGGTGAATGCGTAATAGATAGTCAGAATATGGCTAAACAAAATAAACTAACGGTTATATCTATAATACAGGGCTTCCCGTGTTGTTCCTCATTCCACACATTCCATCAAATGGGATGGTCCATTTTTATGACTAACCATGGCACTTCCTCAAAGCAGATGTGCTCACATTTCCAGCTCCAAACTGTTTTGTTGGCCTTTACTAGAGTAGATCTGCATGATTCACAGTTCAAAATAATCCCAATTTATCTTATAGTGTCTGAAACAACCTTGTCTCTTTAACCCAGCTGTCTTCTGATTGGCTGCCCCTTGCAAACAGCGAGTATGAACAACAGTAGGGTGGGGCTGCTGTGCCGTGAACTTATGTAATAATGTGAAGAATGAGCATAATAACTTCCCCTCATGAGTCTGCAGGCAGTTTCTTTTATCAAACCTGACATTATAAAAGCTATCAAGCCTCAGAAATGTTTGCTTAAAGAATATGGTGTGCTTCACTACACCGGCTACCTTGAACTGAATTTAAGCTTTTATCATTTACATCACTCCTACCCACACTGAAAATTCAGTAACGCCTTATTAACTGAACTTCTCCTTGCGGTTTTCAGGTGAGATCCACCTACCTGTTCCTCATTACAAAAAGAAATCAGGTATTTTCTGTTAGAGCCCTGCAGCTGTGGATCTCTTTATCAGAGGAACTGACACTAGAAAACAGAGTTGCAACTCTTAAATCAATCTACAATCTGTACTTTATAGATTCTTAACAGTAAATCTGGTTTTATACCCCCTCCAAATTTTCTTTATGGACTTAATTGATTGGTAAAATAAATAAATGCAATGAAAACAATCACATTTTTCCACACCCTTTGTTCAGGCTTTAGATCCTATTTTTACTGTTGTTTTGGTTTTCTTTTGAATGTGATCTAATTTACCAGCTTCTGTGAAGCACTTTGCAACTATGTTTTGAAAAATGTTATGCAAATAAAGTTTACTACTGGCATCCAGAGTTGAGAGTACTAACAGCTCCCTGAAATAGAGGATTTAGAGCAGTCTGAAGCTCACAGGGATTATTGTAAATAAGGAAAATAAGGAAACGCACAAGCAGAGAGGTTTCCTCTAACATGTGATTAAGTCATTACAGCCCTCGGCTGAACATCTGCTGTTGTGCCAGTTATGAAACTGTGACTCAGTACAATCAGCAAAGTATGTGGCAGCTCAACGTTCCTGGTGGCGACAGCTACCTGATCCAACACTGGGCACTTGCACAAACTCGTCCACCCACCCCTGCCTCATTCGCTTGCCAGCAGTTGAGCAGTGGTACTGAGAAGCCCTACAGGGCTCCCACACACTGACACAGAAGATTTAGATGACGAGCACATGTCATCATCACTGAAACTGGCTGCTATAATAAGAAAGAAACAACACAACTGTGCCAAGTCCTGTGTGAACGTGTGCTCTGCAAATGAGGCTCATGACAGACCCTGTAACTTCATTAAATTATACAGCAAACCCAAGAAGACTTGGAGTCGTTACTAGGATTTCATGCTTAATTAATGTGTTTTATATTGAATCGTTTAAAAATCAACATTCATATCACAAATAATGAAAAAGTCATGAGTTCTCAAAGCCAAAGAGATGTTTTCAAGCTAACTATCATTCAGCAAATCCTCACTGACTCTGAAAATTTGCTCCATAAATGACTCACTGATTACAGTGAGCGGTTCAGTTTCCATTCCCAGATCTACAAATGTTAACTGCGAGACATTAGACATCCAGCTAAAGGCAATGCTGTCCTCGCTCGTACAGTAACGTAACGCTACTGTCCCGGTCTGGTGTCTCGTCGATGTTATAATGGTGCAGACACAGGCAAAGCGAGTACAATAGGCGTTTAACTTCGACTGGTGACAGCAGAGAAACCAACAGCTGACAGAGCGCTTAGTGACACTGTCTGTGCAGCTGTAAAAACCATGTTCCCCACTTTTTCGCACTAACAAACCAGGCTCTTAATGCCAGCTAACGTCAGATATCTGCTTAAAGTTCCTGCTTACTTACCTTTCACTGTTTTTTCCGGAATCCTGCCTTTTTGCACAAATGGGCGGCTTCCTGCCCTCGCAGTGCCAGCAGGCTAGCTAGCTAGCTAGCTAAAAGCAAGAAAGGCAGCTAATGCTGCTAGCCACCCTCGACTGCTAGTTAGCAATCTGCCCTTTTAAAAGTTGCCCGCTTATTCGCTAACTATAGCCGTTAGCGCGCTAGTTCGCTAGCACCCGTAACAACGATGAGGATGAACAACCCTGTGCGTCCAACGCGCCGGTATTTGTTGTGTGGCTGTCTAAACACTGCATCTAACAGAAGGACAGACAAATTATCAGCAGTGACAGCCTGTACTACAAGGCTGACAGGTCAACAGCACAGGAACTACAAAACTTGGACATCCTTAAAGGAACTGCTACAACAACAACAGACGCTCAGTGGTTGTGCTTTACCGCCACCTACTGGAAAACATTGTCTTTTTTTCCCCAATTTTCAATGTTTATTAAATCCTTCAACAATTAAACATACAGTAAAACCAATGTTAAGAATATTAGTACAATACTAGAACCTCCTGTACTCCCCCCCCCCACCCCAGCCAGTTAAAAAAATTAGAGCAAAAAAATAATAATAATAAAATAAAAATAAAATAATGTAATGTAAATAAAAAGTTCACACAAACTGCATCTTTTATTCTGGGCCAGTAGTGTTTGAGCCTTTCTTCTCTGGTTTTAAGAACGGTTCCCACGTACTCTGATACGCCTCAATCTGACCATTTATCTTGTGGATGAGTCGTTCGTAACAGGCGGTCTCTAAGAGTGCCACATACCATTCTGTATAAGTAGGAAT
>VOQJ01030355.1:0-10119 GCA_015052665.1 Apistogramma diplotaenia
CATTACTATGAGAACTTTCTCCTTGATATATATATATATATATATATATATATATATATATATATATATAAACCAGTAGTACAAGGTGTCACAGTGACAATATGCATGCTTACAGATATGATATAAAAATCCATAATGTGTAATGTACAGCAATTTCAGATGAATGTAGGAGAGTTAATGGAGTTAGGACAAGCCAAGTCCTCTTTAGGTAGTCTACATTAAGCGGAAAACAGAGGCCCTCGCATATAAATGAAACAATTTATCATGTCACACTTATATTAACTATTACTATTAACTGTTTATTTGTTTTTATATGCCATGCCATGAATATCTAACAACCCACTCATTTATGAATTCCCAAATTTCCCAAATCCCAAATTTCCAAAACCTTTAAACTACACTTGTAAACCCCAGTAGTTACAATTTTACTGTTATTATTGAGCCAAAAATTTATGAGGATTATCAACATTAGACAAATATAATTAATAATCTGTAGTAATAGTCAACTTCTATCAGCATGTGAAAGATGAAAAAGTGAGAAAGTGCCTTGGATCAGGGTTATTGCAACATAAAGCATGCTTACATAACTCTCTGTCACCTTGGACTATCAGACCACCTGTCAGTGCTTCTGTTTCCTCTCTACCTGTCATTATCCACCATGCCATCCTGCCCTAAGTCAGACATCATAATCCCTGTTCCTGAAAAGCCAGTCGCTGTGAACTACAACAATTATAGACCCACTGTGCTTATGCCAGTGATGATGACGTGCTTTGAGAAACGAGTGGTGCATCATATTAAAACCAGCCTCTCTCCCACACCTGACCCACATCAGTTTGCTTACAGACCTAAGAGATTCACAGAAGATGCAATCACCATAGCAATCCACACAGTACTAAGCCACCAAGAACAGCGAGGGGGATATGTGAGGATGCCCTTCATTGACAATACTTTGGCATTTAATACCCTAATCTCAGAAACTGCAAGACTTAAGCCTGTCCATCTGCATCAGGATCAAAGTCTTCCTGACTAACTACTCATAGAGCATCAAAATAGGACACCAACTCTTCTCCTCCATCACACTGAGCACTGGTGTACCCCAAGGCTGTGTGCTGAGTCCAGCCCTCTGCTCCCTCTACACTGATGACAGCATACTAGTCCACTTGTCCAACACCATAGTTAAATCTGCTGATGGTACAACTGTCACTGGGCTCATCACAGGAGGAGATGAGACAGCATTCTGGGAATAAATAAAAAGACTGTCAGGCTGATGCTCAGTGAATAATCTGGCACTGAACACTATCATGACAAAGGACTTCGGGAGGAAACGGGACAGTGATCTGACCCCCTCTCTGCATACAGTAAATGGGGCATGTGTGGACAGGGCAGAGACATTCAAAGTCCTGGGAGTTGTCATATCTGAGGATCTCTCCTGGTCACAGCAACTGTTAAGAGAGCACAGCAAAGACAGGAAAAACAACGCTAATGGTGGCCTTGATCATTGAGAGCCTGCTAAAATACTGCATGTTAATGTGGTATGCAGGCTGCTATGCTGCAGATTTTAAAAAAAAAGTGCTCCAGAGAGTACAGAGAAAAGTGGCTACAGAGAAAATAACTGGCTGCTCCCTATCCTCTCTGGAGGGCATTGCCACCTCATGCTACCTCAGCAGAGCTACCAACATCAACAAGGAATTACTCACACTGGCCAGCATCTCTTTGAACTGTTGCCCTCTGGCAGCCAGGACACACACCTCCAGATTCATGACAGTTTCTTCCCTCATGCAATAAACATAAAATAAGAAAAAAAAGTGTGCCACCCACCTGCTGTGCACCCGCATTTTATTTATTTATTAGTGTACATACAGATTTTTATACAATTATTGAATCGAGATTCTATTGTATAATCTTTATCATCCTATGTTTTAGTCAGCGTCATGTGTTTTATGTCGCACCATAGAGTAGCATCTTAATTTCCTCGTACCTATTTACAACGACAATAAAGGCCATTCAATTTAGAAGCAGGCACTTCATCCACAAGGCAAATGTAGTATCATCATTAACACAGATGAACATCAGTAACAGACTGCAGAACATAAAACACAGTTTTAAAGTTACATAGCAAACCATGTTTCTGTTTTTCAGAGCTACATTATGACTATTACGCTAAAAAGACTGCTTCCCGTATCATGTAGCCGACCACTACCGACATTCACACCGGAAACATCTAAGCAAACAATTTGCCTCTGTCTGCAGGACATAAATGTGTACTCTGGTGTTGTGCTTTTTCATAAAAGCTATGGAGCTATTAACACTTACGACTGGATTTCTTAAGATAATCTATATATGATTTTATTCACAGTCATAAATGAAGCTTCTATACTGCTACATCACATTGCATGTTTTTACACTTCACATTACTGTCCCTATGAGCACGTGTTAAAAACAAAAAGCAGGGGGGGAAGGGGGGGTTTAGTTGCCGTGTTGCGTCTGTAACTGTCTTTTCTGGATTCCTGAGAATCCGTTTCCCTCAACAGGTTCCCATGGTGCTGACTGTAGTGTAACTGAACTTGGACATGGACGCACCTGTCGCCATAGCGTCCTCCTCATTGTCCCGAAGCCCACGGTGATGACGCCGATGGCAAGGCGCAGCGCAACACGAGAACGTGGCAAGCAGAGCTTTGCGGAAGCGCGTGTTCATGAAGCAGTAAATAATCGGGTTGACGCAGGCAGAGGTGTAGCACAGCAAATGGATAAAAGCGATGGGGGCCCCCGAGAGCGTCTGCGTGGCAGAGATTTCATCAAAAGCCCGCCAGGTGTTGACACAGTACAGTGGCATCCAACAGACAAAGAACAAAACAACAATCACCACCAACATGCGAATAACTCGTTTTTTGGCCTCTAGCTTGGCTTCCGATGTGTTGCTGCGTGGCCTCTCTGCCTTGATCGCCCTGCCTGATGCGGCCATGGCGGACATCTCCATCGTGTGTGGCCGCTGGACTGCGGTCACGTAGCAACCATCTCCATCATCGCTGCTGGCAGACATGGTAGAAGTCAGGCCATTTACATCTGCAATGACAAGCAGGGTGAAAGAGGATTTCTGTGTGAATAAAATGCAACAAAACTAATTCTCAATCAAGTTTTTTTTTTCGAACATCATCACCTAATGTATGAGTGATGTTCCTGTTTCACGATGCTTTTGCTGCTTTGTTTTGATGACTGCGCTGTAGTATATCACAGGCAAATTAGAATTCAAAAGATAGAGACACAAAGGACAGACACTACTTGAATGTTTAAGTGAACTAATATCAAAAGTACTGTTACAAAGTCTTTTGAAAAATCAAAAGGAGAAATAATTTAGAGAAACAGTGAAATAATAAGTTACCTTCAATTTCTAGTGATTGCTCACTCAGTTGCAATGAAAATAGAGTCAGAGAAGAAGCAATATATATTCATTTAGCTTTCTTTGTTCTTTATAAATATACTTAAATTAGTTTGTAGTGCAGTGAAAATAAGTGCAAAGTGCAGACTTTGTTTTTTTGTCCTGGTGAAGCCCATTTTAATAAACATAAATTTGAGTATAATTATTTTTTTTTATTTTTATTTTTTTATTTGTGTAGATTAATTCTCTTAATCTTAAGATAAAACACATTTCGGGTCAACTTGAAGAAAAGGCAGATGCGTATGTAAACATGAATCAAAGGTCAAATGTGACATGATGCACTACTATTGAACTATAATGTAATATTTAGGATCCCAATATATTAGTGCCATTTTCCATAAATGTTGCCAATATAAACAAAGGCAGGATAGTTTTAAGCAGTTTTAAAAATAAAAAGCATTTTATTAAAGTTCGACCTAATTTGACCTTGAAGAAGAGGTCAGCGGTTCAAAGAAACGTGATAGCTAGAATCCCCTGTATGCCTAATGTATACAGTATGCTGTCACTACCAACAATGACAGTAACAAACCGTTTTAAATACCTCCATAAAACATTCTTATCACTTTGACCTTCAGATGAATCTATTGATCTTAAAGGAGAGGTCAGAGGTCACACATGACATGATACTTAAAATATTTATATGGTACTTTTTATATGTTGACAACACACACCACACTTATGACCAATGAATCGTTAAGTTGACCTTGAAGACATTTGTGGATGTAAAACAAATTTTAATGGATTTTAATGGATTGCTATCATGACTTCACTCTACAGCCCAACAGAATTACACGCACATACACACAGACGCATGCGTGCACGCAAACACTACCAAAAACATAACCTCCCTGGCGAGGGTAAGAATTCTATATCACTTTGAGAATATGTTTGCCTACACTTCCTGACATGGAGCCAGTATACTGAATCCTGTAACAACACCTCTGTCTCTTATAAATGTATTTCTATGCAACTAAATTGCAGCATCACTGGAAGGAAATTTAATTGCAAATAGATTAAAGTTTACAGCAACACAGGATATAGACAGATTACAGCAACATAATGAGAAAAGCAATAAAAAGGGTACTGATCTATTTAGCAAGTCACAAACATCCTATAATGGAGTACTGTATCCACTTGTGATGCCTTTAGCATTATTAAACTTTGAGGGATTTACAGCACTCAACTGATTAATGTTAGGGATGTTTTTGTTTATTGAAGAAAAAGTTAGCAGTGACCTGAGACAAAATGTGTCTGTTTACATTTAATTTGAAACAAAACAAAAATAACATTAACTGAACTGTTTTTGTTTGTTTGTTTGTTTTATTTGTGTGTCCAAATTATTCTAATCACTGACTGCATTATATTCAAATTCATGAAAAAAAACAATTTTATTGTGAAGGAATATATTTTCAGGGTTGTTAATAATAACAACCCTGACAAGGTAGCCACAATTTACCCTAAACAAACAACAAACAAACTCGTAGTATACTGTAAGAACATAAACTATGACGCACTCTTGTATTATTAGATGCATTTAACAGAGGGAATTTTATGACCTGTAAGGTACAGTAAGATGCAATTTTTCAATCTCTCAAGTTCTAATTTCCTGTTTGTTTGTAATCCATATTGTTTGTCTCCAAAAACTCTTGATATATTTAGACAATCGCTTTCTCTCTGAGACCAAACAGATGGTAATGCCCAGGCCTGCAGCTGCCAGCCAAGCCATCCTCTAATGGGGCAACAGCAAGGACACTCAGTCCTGCTCCCACCCCAGACACACATTCATATTCCAAAGGTTATGTATTATACTTAGCCTGCACACATGACAGCGATTTTAGCACTAATTAAATTCTTGTGATTAAAAAGAAATTCCTCATAATTCACATAAACCACGTGAGTTCAGAACTTGGTTGGTAGGTGCTGATAACTGCAGTGGCATTCAGTAACAGACAGACTGTGAAATCAAACTCAGATTAAAGTCAACTAGAGAGCACTGCTTGATCAAACACAGGGAACAAAAATATAGTGCTGGGTTATTTTATTTTTCCTACAGCCACTAAAGCCTTCTGAAGTTTGTAAAGTTTGCTCACCTACACTTGTGGAATGTGAATGTCGTCATTTTTGGTGCTTCAGTTAATGTACACATTAACTGAACTTGCTGAACTTACGTAAAGATGTCGTGTGCTTGGCCTCACCTGAAGAATCTTTTTTATGACCCATTTCAAACTGGATGCCGCGATAAAGCTCCCTCGAGATTAATCCATAGGCCACAATCATCATCACGCCCGGGATGGCGAAGAGTACAAGCAGCAGCAGAATGTACCTACAAGAGAGAAACGTGAAATTTAAAAATTCCAAAACTACTGGATAAACGATGAGCACCTATGGAGCTGCAGTCTGTATACAGTAAATGTTATGTGCAATGCATTACATTACTTGTTTTGTCTGTCTGTTCTTTGGGTCACAGAGCAAAGCTTTGTATTTGAAAACAACTTAATTTCTTCATCCATATCATAACAGCTGTAAATGTACTGCATTATGACACGAGCACACCACACTCATACTGAAGGTGGATCTCAGGTACACATCTGTAAATATATTGAACAAGATTGTAATGTTTTTGCATTAACAGAATCTCAGTAATTCAAAAGAAGGCAAATGGACTTTTTAATTAATTTTTTTTAAATTTCACCTCTTTTAACTAAGAGACATTTTCAGTTCTAAAACCAAAGGGTATTTTTTTTTTGTTAAGTCACTTAAAACACACTTAACTCAAGCGATGAAGAAGTGTTGTGTCTACACATTACAGACAACAAGCAAGGAACCGATGTTAAATGGTATGAAAAATGGCCAAAGATAACAGTTTTACAAGCATAAAATAGTATTTTTGTGCCAACAAAGTGACTTCCAAAAAGCTGTTAGCCGAAAACGTTTACTTTGTCCTTTGAATGCCCTTCATGAAGCCTGGAGAACTGTTCCTGAAAACTACTGCAAGAAAGTTTGCCAAAAGAGTTCAGGCTGTGTTGAAGAATAAAGGTGATCATATCACTGACATTCAAGCTCGTTAGAAGTGTGCAAAATCGGCTTTTTGCATTATATGCTGTATTTCCATATACATTTGAACGTTTCAATAAATCAATGCAGCTTTTTATCATTTTCCTGGCAAATTAAAAAATCTGGGGCAGCTTAAGACTTTTGCAGATTATTGTCTGTTTAAATTTAAAAAAAAAACAAGGAACAAACATGAGAGAGTAATGAGATAATTTCTCAAGTGGAGATCAGACCAAAGGCCTTTCCATTTTTAATACAATTCCCAAGCTACTGAGCTAATCAGCCATTTCATGAAGATGCACATATGACGGCTGCACAATGATAGCCCAAAGGTTCGTACAAAAATAAGTTCATCATGTTAGACACCATGAGATAATTACAATTTACACGTAGATATATATAAAATGCACAGACATGTTTTAAAATTAAAAATCTTTTTATATGGACTGGATGTTGTGTGGCCATCTGCCTACACAAATTGAAAATCAAATGAAATTGGGAAGATTCACGAGGTGAAAACAACAAAAGCTACGCTGCTGCAGGTGCTTCGCTCCACGGGTCAAATGTTATGGTAATACATCAGCGACTCTGGGAGCAGAATACAAACATGCTAAATTGCATACAAATACAAGAACAAAATAATTTGTCCTGCGCAAATACACAAAGATAATCACAGGGTCGCCTGAAATTACAGCCAAAAGCCTGTTTCATCATAATTCATAACAAAAACACACTGAAACACGCGCTGTTGTCTTCACCTGTCCTAATGTTTCCACAAAAACACTGAGCAGACGTCGTTAAAACAGGCTTCAGGCCCAAACATGGAAGTGAATGAGATATTTCAGCACAGAGTGCCTTACTGAAGGGACACAGACACACACACCACTCATAAACAGACACAGTTCATCTAAAGTTTATTACAATAATAAAAAAGACACTGTGATTGCAAATGCTGTGAATGTAAAAAAAAAAAATTAAATAGAGGTGAGGAAGCATGACCTGACAGCAAATTTTATGGTGAACTGGAATTATAGCTGGAAATGTGTGCTTATAATACTCATAACACTACTTAAATGTTTTGATGTATTTCCTATGAAGAAATAGCAACTTTTAATCTTCATAATGCAGTTGGCAAAAAAAAATTTGTATGGCATTAATTTACTGCCTAACTGAACAAAGGCCATGTAGCATGACTGAAATTTCATGGTTTATTAGACCATCCAGAGTTAAAACAGCCTCCACCGTATAACCACAACTGCATATAATAACCTTGTGTAGAGTTGTTAATCCAGGCGATATTTTTTTTCTGACTTTCCAGAGTATTAATGACGTGTCAGATATTTTCGACTGCTAGATCATTTCCTAATATTGTAATTGTGTATGCATGCTACAGATGTCACCTCTCCAAACGAGAATTTGTAATAAAAATAACCTGGTGTTGTGAAAACTTGTCAGGTTACTGGAACATCAGCTTTCACAATTATCCTCAAACAAATAAAATGTTGTAATAATCAGTAAACATTTATATTTATATATATGGAGACAAGAATAAGTCGCTATTGCAAACATATTTTTGCCACAATCTTCCAAGAATTGGATGTCCCAGCAAATTCGCCCCAAGGTCAGACCCAGACCATGCAGTGCTCCAGAATACGGTGGCATGGTTTAGGTTTGCCTGGTTGTATCTGAACAAACCTTCCTAGACTTCTGGAATAATGTCCTTTGGACAAATGAGCCTAAAGTGGGGGCATTAATGCACACTGCTACGTTTGGCAAAAACCAAACACAGCACATCAGCACAAATGCTCATATGCTGTGTTTGATTTGTGATTCTGGGGATGTTGCAGTGATTGGATCAACTCCTCTTTATACTAAAGTAACCTAGAGTCAAATGTGAGGCCATCTGTCCGACAGTCAAAGCTTGGCCAAAATTGGGTCATGCCACGGGACAATGATTAAAGCTCACTATAAACCTATAACAGACTGTCTGAAAAAGAAAATAATGCCATTTAGGTCATGTTATGAGGTAATGCGAATGGAGTAATGCAACAAGTTATTTTCTCCATTAGGTAATTAAGTAATGTACTGCAATACTTTAAAGAAAAGTAACAAGTAATGTGTTATTTATTTTGAGTAATGACCCCAACACTGCCAATGGTCCAGTCAAAGACCAGACCTGAACCCGACTGAAATGCTGAGGCACTGACAGCCGTCCATAAACAAACCTCAAGGAACTGAAGCATCTTTGCAAAGATGAGGTCCAAAATTCCTCAACAACGATGAGAGAGACTGATAGGGTCAAAATGAAAAAGTTACTTCAAGTTAATGCCACTCAAAGTGGTTCCACAAGCGACTGAATCATGGAAGATGCTTCGTTTTTCACGGTACTCTCTGCCAAAACCTTTACTGAGTGGACTGAAATAAACCATAAGGTTTAAGCTGTGTCCACACTGGAAACAATTCATTTGTCATACATCGCTTTGAAGCTGACAGCTGGTAGCTTGCAGACATTCCAGGATCTCGTTGCCTAGGTAACCCTCTAATATAGCGTATTTACTATCAGGTCATACAGTATGTCAATCAGCGGTATCTTGCGCTCTCAAGAGTAGTGGCTCATTTGGAAAGTGAGTCACTTGAAGTTTCTTTTGTGGTGTCTGATCGCAAATTGTTTGCAGTGTGGACGTAGTTTTAGAAATATGCCCATAAAATATAAAGGAAATATAACAGTAAAAACTTAGCATGTCACAGATTATGGGACATTAAGGTCGATTTCTGCCATTTTTTTCTCATTAATTTATCATGAGAGAAAAAAAAAACTGTTCTAAAATAGACGAGCTCTAAGAAGGAATAGAATTGATTCAGTGTTGCCATGGGTGTCCAGGAACATTTTATTTTGCACATAGCACTAAAGATTTATGTTACCAAACTGAATCCAGACACTTACCACGTCTGCTCTGCAGTTGCGACAGGCCACTTGTGGCGACACCGGTGCGCTGTTGTGTTGTTAGGACGCGGAAAAGACTCCAGGTGACTGATGATCGGATAGGGGATCATGATGATGAAGGCCAGCACCCATGTGGCAGCAATCACCCGATAGGCGTGCGAACGGGTCTGCCACACTCGTGACTTCAGGGGGTTACAGATGGCGCTGTAGCGCTCAATTGCTATAGCAACCAGGCTAAAAGTGGAGATGCTCACGGATATGCCTGTAGGAAAACAAAACAGGTTATTTGAAAAGTTGGTGAAATACGTACTACTGTGTGTTTGCTATCTAGTATTTTATGACATCTTTTATTTTACTGTATAAACTTTTATTACTGCTCAGTGGTAGAAAAGAGTTCGGAGCCATGATAAAAATAACAAAAACAAGTAGGTTGCTATCTGCAATCATAACAAAAAGCTGCGCTCGGTGGAGATGTGTTTGCAAATGAATATAGCGGGAGGTGGAGACAGTTATCTGAATCTTGCGGTAGAGGAAATCATGCTGGCCTGAGCGACAGATTTGATCTGCCATCCCTGTAGTGAGGGGGCAAGACGGGAAATTACTCTTCACCTCTCTTATCCTGGTCTTCGGTGAGAATACACAATACTGTGTGTGTGTGTGTGTGTGTGTGTGTGTGTGTGTGTGTGTG
>VOQJ01030357.1:9477-25581 GCA_015052665.1 Apistogramma diplotaenia
GAAGTGGAGAAGAGGAAGGCTCAGCTGGACTCGTGTCCTCTCAGCATGTTCGAGCACCTCAGTGACCTCAAGTCCTTCTTTGTTGAGGTTCGATCTCTAATAAAATAAACGTGTCAGATGCTGTGAACTGAAATACAGCACAGTTGAGGTGTTATTTGACCAAACGTTTTTGTGAAAATCATTTTCATCTCTTTGGTGATATTGATGCAATTCTCCAATCACCGTTGGGCATTTGGTTGCAGGGCATCAGTGACAATGTGCCACTGGTTAAGGCTGTGGTCCCAAAGAATCAGTCACATTCCTTCATCACCCAGGGGAGTCCTGACACCATGGTGAGCCTTGTGTATCTCCTGTGTTACTGGTTGTTGTATAGGGCTGTTTTACCATAGTTTTTGTTATGTTCTATTGGTGTTCTCTGAAAAAATGCACAAGGGGAAAAATAAATACTGAATGAAGAGTAGCAACTTTGTGGTGTTGATGCTGTTTCCAGGTAACAGTGAGTCAGAACTGCTTGGTGGGGACCCATGGGTGGCTGCCATACAACAAGAACATCTCAAACTACTTCACCTTCATTAAGGACCCCACAGTTTCCAACACCAAGTAAGAGCACTGCCCCCTCATATGTGAAAACTCAGCAAAAGACCCCTTTTGCTGGGCTATGTAAAATCTCCATGTTTAAGTCTTTGGTACTGGATTCATTTAGAATAGATTTACTTTCTACTGCAGAACGTCAGAGTATTGCAGCTGAACCCAAAATAGAAGCTCACAAATGCCCTTTGGGGTCACATCAGCATCAAAAACTGCCAGATCAAGCATGCAGAGAAACCTGCTGTGCCGACTCCCTGTCATAAGGGAGCAGCCAGAAGTAGCTCTGAGATTATATCTGTGTACTGTGTTTTAAATGCAGACAAAATGAGCAATTAAGTGTAATTCATAAAATGCAGAATCTTGCATACAGTATGTCCTCAGGGGCCAAGACCCCACAAAGGTCTGGTGAGAATTTTAACTCTACTACACTGTATGACGTCTCCGCACGTGAAATGTTTTTACACTGCCAGTGTGTTGCAAGCTGGGCAGCGCAAGAGAGTTTTGTTTTTAGAGGCAAAATTGTGCAACCAATGTTGTGGCCACCTGCGTCTCAGAAGACTGAGCCTGTCGTCTTCTCGCCACGTAGAACCCAGCGCTTCCTCTCAGGACCTTTCGCCCCTGGTGTGGAGGTCACCGCTGGCCTGTTTGTAGTCTCCCACGATGGGAAGTTGCTCTTCAGCGGCGGCCACTGGGACAACAGCCTGCGGGTCACTTCGCTGGTTAAGGGAAAGACTGTCGGACAGCACATCCGACACATGGGTAAAGAAAGAAAAGTCTACATCTTGACTCGTGCCACATTTCAAAGTCCCAGCCTCACTGGTTTCAGTTTGCAAGTCAGAGTAGCAAGCCTGTGATTGGATGACTTCTAAATGCAGTTACTGAAAATAGCCAACCACAGAGCGCTGGTCAAGTTTACATTTCAGATTAGTGTTGATGTGTGTGTGTGTGTATTCTTCATCCTGTGCTGCTCTTCATCCTCGTTTCAGACATTGTGACCTGCTTATCGACAGACCACTGCGGCATCCACCTGATCTCTGGCTCCAGAGACACGACCTGCATGGTGTGGCAGGTTCTGCAGCAGGTTCGCACAGCAACACGTTTACAACACGTTTACAACACGTTACTTATGAGAAACTAAAAAGAATCATGCTTGTTGCATTTGTGTATCTTTTGTACTTTTTGGAAAGTTGGTTATACTGAAGGAGGGATTGCATCACCACCTTCAGAGTGACTCTGCAGTCCTCTGGGATGTTCTGGTTTTGTTTTTTTTGGAAACACTGCATTTCTGTTCTCTCCTCTCAGGGTGGCGCTCCTGTCGGTCTCCATCCCAAGCCTATCCAGGTGCTGTACGGACACACGGATGAGGTGCTGAGCGTCAGTATCAGCACAGAGCTGGACATGGCCGTGTCTGGATCCCGGGTAGGACCCCACATCCACTGCTGAAGAATTGTAGCTGGTTTTGTTGTTTTGCTGCTTTTCATCTCATCCTGTCTGATCGTTTAAATTATGGAGCCGCTTTGGAAACGGGATAGTGTGGAAAAACTATTCTAATCACATGCTGAATTAATGTGAGTGTCTGATCTGGATGTGTGGAAGTGTGAGCCTCTGAAGGTGGGCTGATGTGGCTGGTTTGAAACAGTTGTAGCACTGAGCAGAGTGAAAGGAAACCTGTATGTATGATTCTTTTTGATTTCCGTACTTTGATGCGATGTTCTTTAATTCAACCCTTTGAGAAATAAATGGCTGATGCATGTTTTCTCTGTTCTAACTGAACTGTGCTTCCTCCTTCACGACCACAGGACGGGACAGTTATCATCCACACGGTGCGTCGGGGTCAGTACATGCGCTGCTTGCGTCCGCCGTGCGACAGCTCACTGCCGCTGTCCATCCTCCACCTTGCTGTGTCCTGGGAGGGTCACATGCTGGTTCACACCTGCCTGGAGGGCAAAGCAACACTAAAGGTATGTGGACATTCTGTTGTGTTTCTTAGTGAGCTCCTGCATTGTAATATAAGGCCACATGGATAAGGTTTCTATGATCTGAAGCAGTAGAGGGCATTTCAATTGAAACAGGAAGTGTGTTGGTGTCCATAAAGCAGTGAGTCTGACCAGTTGGCACTTAAAAATTGCATTAATATTGGCCTTATAGTGCTCGGCTTTACTTTAGATGAGAAGAAATAAGTGAAACAGATTGTATAAACTGCACATGCTGTCATCTGTTGGCTGCTGGCTGGAATAACAGTGCTGACAGCTTTAAACCTGAACTCTGCCATGAACTGAAGTTGTTGTTTTTCCTCCCCCGTCAGGATAAAAACGCCCTCCACCTGTACTCTGTGAATGGGAAGCATCTTTGCAGCGAGCCTCTGAAAGAGCAGGTGACAGACATGTGTGTTTCAGGGGAGTATGTAGTCATCGGCAGCGAGCAGGGATACCTGTCCATCCGTGACCTTTACAGGTAAACGTTCGTATCTGCTTGTGCAGGAGTGGTTTTTGAATGTACGCTAGAACTCCAAATTAGAGAACAGGTCATAAATGCTAGATTTTCCCCACCGTTATTGATGACTCACAATTTGAATTAATACACGCTTCATGCATGGAAGAGTTGCAGATATTAACGGCCACCTTGTTTCTCCCGTGCAGCCTGTCTCTGTGTGCAGAGCCCATGGCCATGCGGGTGCCAGTGTGCTGCGTCTCCGTCACCAAGGAGCAGAGCCAAGTGCTGGTGGGCCTGGAGGATGGCAAGCTGATCATCGTGGGTGTGGGCAAGCCAGCGGAGGTAAAGAACTCACTGCGGAACTACATCGCTCAGAGCCTTGAGGGATCGCCACTCATGGCCTCCCCCTTGCTGGCCCCGCTCCGGGCTCGCTCTCCAACTCGCCTGCTCCACCAGCGCGACCAGCTGGTGTTCAGCCCCACTTCCACCTCCCACAAACCTTAGCAGCCCTAGACCCATCCGTCCCCTTTTATTGCTGTAGATCTAACACACACACACACACACACACACACACACACACACCCTGCTGCACATGCACCCCATGTTGTCCTCATAGACCTTTTAATCCACAGTCACCTGTTCTTCTCAGGGATGGCTGTCTCACACAGTCGGTCATATGGCTTCCTCACAAAACAACCACACACACGCGCGCGTGAACACGCAGACATCTGAGCCGCATTCCTTCAGCCAGTAGAACCACAACTGTGATATGGAAGTAACTTTTTGTGTGTACCTCATTCTGTGTTTGAGGTTTTTGTTTTGTTTATTTCTTTCTTGTTTGCTTGTTTTTGTTTTTCTGTTTTTATTTGTTTCGACTTTTAGCGCCTGTGCAAAACTTCCTACCTGAAGTGTCATTATGTTCAGTGTTTGTGTGCTCTTCGAACTATTAACAAAAAATGCTGTGAAACAAACTAATTAACGATTCTGCAAACTCAAGCCATATTTACAGTGTAGCTACAATCAAGTAATTAATAACTAGTGTAGACTTTAATGTTGTGGTAATGTAAGTAGTGTGATAGTACACATGTAGGAGGTTGATCCAGGCATTCCCCGTTGGAATCACTGCACCTTCCTGCTTTTTATCTCTTCCATTCAAACTGATTCACTCCAAAGTGAATCGAGCTTTAATTTATTTTTCTTTTATTACCACGTGAGTCACTTCAGCTCCAATGAACTAATCAGTCACTCATGACTCACATTACTCCTTCCTCCCTCCTTTTGTTTCCTTTGACTTCACGCTTTTCTTCCCCCACTCTCCCCCTCTTCCTCCGCCTCACTTCCTCTTCCACCTCCTCCTCCTCCTCCACTCTTCCCAGATGCGTTCGGGCCAGATCACGCGGAAGCTGTGGGGTTCCGGCAAGAGACTGACTCAGCTCTCCTCGGGAGAGAAGGTGTACAACACCCAGCAAGACCACAACTGACCTGCCCCTGCCTGTACCCGAGCCCCTGATCCATCCCCTTCAAGCATATCACACATTTTCATTTCATATCCAAGCAGATCGTCTCATTCTGTCTCCACCACCTCCCACGGTTTTATCAGGTGGTGGGTTTTGGGATGCAGGAGCAACGCAGAACCTGCATGCCTACATGTGTATCTGAGTTCTCTGGGTGTGTACCCTTGCTCTGGAGTGATCACATGGCGCTGGCGCCTTGGTTCCAATGCAGAAGTAGCACCAGCCTCAGCTAAACCACACCATGACCCACTGCTCACACACACCACAGTTCACAGTCATTTTTACTACAGTCAGCCTCATTTCACGGTTAACCACTTTCCTGTACGGATGAATGAATAGATGTGCGTATGTGTGTGTTTGCACACACTGGTTTGCCGTGTGCTATCTGGAAATATTGTTTCAAGTGGCCTTTTTGTCCCCCCTCCTCATTTAGCCTTCGGTGCAGATATTCGGCCTGTGCTCTGCAGGCCGAGACGTTTCATGGTTGCCTCAAAGCTGCCACCCAGCAGCCTTATGCAGTAAGACGGCTCCACCACACAAGACCAAACTTTCTGCCTTTTTCTATTCATTTTTATATACGTGCGTGTGCAATTTTAGTGAGGTTTTATTGTGAATTTGTTTTATTTCTGTGTGTGCACGCGTGCGTGCTTGTGTGTTCGCACATGCCCAGCAACTTGGCATCTGTTCATATGCATGGCATTTTGGTTTTGAGATTAGATAAGAAATAATGATGCAGAAGTCAGTTCAGTTTTATGTGTGTGAGAGTGTGTGCGTGTGTGTGTGTAATTTGGCTATAGCTGACATGTTTTGAGAAACATAAAAAATGTGTGTCTTTAAAGGTACTTGTTGTAGTCCCCCTCTGCAAAATGTAACTAAAATGTTCACCACTAGGTGGCAGCGTTTTACCGATGGCTGGTTTAAAATGTTTTTATCCTTTTGATCTTTAGCCCTCCCCCTTTCCTCAAGAGGCATTGCAGCTAATCTAAATAAGAGTTTTTTTTCTAAGGACTTGCCTGTTTAAATAATGAAATAATGACTGACTTCATTGCCCTGTGAAAGAAATTAGTGTCACACAACAGGGCGTAGCAGTTCTTCACTTTCTGATGATGGCTTTAATTCATTTTAAATACTGCTAAACGGGAATTTACAAAAAGTACCTTTAATGTTTAGTTATTAGTATGTCATAGTTTTGTAAATTAAAACACTACATTCTCAAATACAAACTTTGACATGAAGATTTATCACAGCAACAAAAACCACCTTTAAATCACTTCATTGAATGTTTTTGAGTTACTTGAATCCGCGTCTACTCGTTAAGTGAAAGTAGCAGTTTCTTAGTCACACTCATGACTCTCCTGAGTGGCATATTTTAAAACTCTTCTAACTGTTCAGACACGAAGGAGAAAGAAGAAAATCCTCAAGGGCTTTATGAGATGTCAGTGTTCTCAGCAATACAGCTCCTTCATCGCGTGCCTGTCGGTGCTTCCTCTCCTGCGTTTCTCTCCAACATGCTTCGCGCAGTCAGATCCTCTATTTCCAGTCTTCCTGTAGCTAAGCCGGGGCTGTAAACGAACGCCCTCTCTTCCCCTCCTGAATGCCTTTAGCGCTCATCATTGCCTCCTTTATTATTTGTGCCCTTCGTTCTCCTTCCTGCTCAGTGTAAAGTGACTGATTTCAGAATTTTTTTTCACATTGGGGCATCAAGAATGTTTGGGGATGATTGGGGACGAACGTGTGTGGATGTGATCACTTTACTGTGTAAGATTCATATTTTTGCACCATACCCGTTTCTGAGTCTGTGTGTATGCATGTGTGTGTGTGCGTGGGTTTCTTTTCTGTTGCCAAATGTTTGATTCTGTGAACACTTGCAGCCACGTGGGTTCGGCGCCGGACAGAGTCGTGCTAACGGGTCTCTTTCTTCCTTTTTTTTCCTGATGTTTGTATTTTGTTTTATTTAAATGTTGGTAATGTGGAGTGCAAAGACCAATCTGTGTCCTTGTTTAAGAGATTTCTGTGAAAGGTGCACAAAGGTTCCCTTGATGCAGTTCCCCCCCCCCGTTCATTCACATGTGACCACTGTTTGAGTTGTTCCACGACTACAACAGAGTGCCTTTTTCCCAGCGTGGTTTCCACGTACAGCTACAGTAGATATCTCCTCCTCCATCGTCCCCGACCCTGGTGTGACTCAGATGAAAGCTGCATTCCACACATCACACCACCGCAGTTTCACCGGGAACCGAGAATATGGGACTTCCAAGAAATATCAAAAAGTACTATTATGTGTCTTAGCTCCATTCTCTGTGACTGTCACCAAAATGGATGTGTGTATATCTGTGATTATTTATGAATACAGTATATAATGTACAGCATGATTTTTATTTTGGCGTCGTTGAAATGTACTTTTGCACTTTCCAGGTACTAAACTGTAACAAATTGTTAAACTCTGCTCCCTAATCTGTACAAACTGCTTTGTATACACAAGTGGAAAATAATCATTAAAGTCTTGTCTAAATTCAGATGATTCTGACTCGTTTCAGAGTGAATAAACAGTCGTAGGAAGCAGCAACACACAGATGAGTTATATGCTGTGTTTTATTAGAGAACAATCAGAAGTTTTGGCAGGCGGCACAAACGAGAACAGTCACTGTTCAACAGGGAATAATTGGACACCACTCATGATGTGATTGTGGTTTTCTTATGCAGTGATTGTGTATGTGCAGATGGACGCCCTCTTCAGGTTACAGTTGGCAATAGTCCACCAACTCTGATCTGCAGTGTGAGAAGGGAAAGAATCATAGACATTAGACCTGCAGGGCAAAGATTACCACAGTGCTTTATTAACATTTATAAGGTGTCTTATCGTTATGTGACGCAGACAGTAATCTTTGCTCCTATGGTTATAAAACTTTGATTAAAAGAGCTTTCATGGCACACGGGTCACAAAAAGCGCACTTATGTAATTACAGCACTGTAATAATTGTGATGAATATGGAATAATGGAGGTAAATGGCCTATAATGTTTTTTATTAAGTCCACTCTTAATCTATAATGATGGTTTTGTGAGGTCTTTCAAACTAAGTCTCTGGAAAATGCTGGAATAGATTGGTAATTAGTGTGAGAGTGGAGTGCTTCTTGCCTTGCTTGAACATCTCCACACAGGCATGTTTGTCAGTGTGAATGTTGGGGTGACCCGGCATCCAGTCGCTAAAGCCCCACTCGGACCCGTCAACCCACGAAGCCTGCTGTTTCTGTGGAAGGCAGAAAACACACAGAGGGTAAAAAACATGCATATGTAATCTTAAATGACCCTTTAATTGAGTAAGAGTAGCACTAATATACTCGAATGAAACAGAGCAAGATCAGCAAAATGTTCTTAGAATATCAAAAGTGACCACTTGTTTTTAAACATCACTTAGTGACAGGACAGAAGCAAAAAAATCATTTTAAAATAAAAGTTTAAAGGTCAATGCTTCACCAAGGTAAGAAAAACACTATCAGTCCTGCTGATAAGATATCTGATGACACTCCTTGGCCTCCATTCAGTGACACAGCTCAGGACCAGACTGCTGGCATCACTTCCAGTAAGAACTGCAGTACAATGGTGGGATTACTTCTCAAACCACTGGTTTAATGTTTCCATAAATTTACTTTTTCAGGATGTGAGAGAAGCTCACAGCTGCTTCAGCAGCGCGTGTTTTGGGAAAACTTTAATGTCACTGCCTTTTTCAACATTGTCTTTGAATGATATGATAAACTTGCCTTGACTGTGGCTCCTAGCCAGGTTAGCACAGGGTTCCTCTTACCACCCTTGGTCACCAAGGAAACCAGACGGGAATGTAGCTCGCCACTGGTTACAGATGCAAGCTCGGCATTTGGAGCAAGAGTTCTGCATTTGGCCTGTGGAGTGATAAATATATTCAGTTTTAGATTACATGCTTGGAATAGTCTTTCTTATGTGTTGTTGGAATGGTAGATAGTCTAACCTGAGCATCTCTGAAGGACAGTGGTGTGGGGTTGAACTCATAGCAGTTTCCATTGATAATCTCCCCCTGACATGCCACTCTTGGTTTTTGCTCTTTGGCCGTGGGTTCGGTTCCCTGTCTAAAACCTTTTCGGATAGGCATAAAGGGTTCGGTTCCCTGTCTGAAGTCATCTTTGATAGGCATGAAGGGTTCGGTTCCCTGTCTGAAACCATCCTGGATGCGCATGAAGGGTTCGGTTCCCTGTCTGAAACCATCCTGGATACGCATGAAGGGTTCGGTTCCCTGTCTGAAGCCATCTTGGACATGAGAGCGTTCTTCCACCCTGACCCAACCACCACCGTTCTTCTGGACTGGAACTTCAGCAGGGCCTGAAAGACAGAAAGTATCTGAATCAAAGATGCTTCTAAAATTACAGTGAGATCAAGAGTTAAACAGGTTAATTATGTAGAAAGTCGTAGAAAGATACAACCATGGTATAATGGTTGGATATCTGTATATAGTGTTTGATCTATATAAGTGTATATGTATAGGTGCATTGATATATATTTTATTCTTTTTATTTCATTTAATCCTTCTCCTCTGTACTGAGCTGCTGTAATATGCAAATTTCCCCGTCGTGGGATCATTAAAGTTTATCTTATCTTATCTTATAATTACAATTAAAATTCATCTTGAGGGGCTTGAATTTCTGTACTAAATTTGAGGCGACCCTTTGATAGTTCCTGAGATGTCAACGGCCCTAGAAGAGGATAAAAATTGAGATTTCCATTATGATTCATTTACTACATAACATGAATAAATGTCCAAAATCTCATTTGAATCCATCCAAAGGTTGTTGACATATCCCAGTGTTGGTAAAAGAGATGGACTGACAGAAGCACATTACCATCCCCAGAGTCTTTATATGGGCAGAAATATGTGTTTTTACTGACAGCCTCTAGGTTAATATGGGAAGGAACTATTTTGTCTTCCTTACCTTCATCTGTCAGCCAGTGTCTTCTCTCCATCTCGCTGGCATGTTCTCGCACCAGGCCAGAGTTGAGGTCAACAAGCAGTCTCCTGGAGGGCTCCGTACCCTGCCTGAAGCTGTTGAGAACACTGTCACGGACGTCAAAGCGTTCAGCAGCCACTTGAAAGCCATGGGGGAGCTGGTAGGTTGAAGATGACTTCTGCAGACCTGTAGGGACTCTGACTGGTACAGCTTGGAGGCCTGCAAAGGGTCACACAGTTACAGAAATGTACGTGAAGCTGCATTAGCACAACCAGCGGATGGTGGTGTTTGACTTGTTTGAGATCGTACCGCCAAGCTTATCAGTTTATGGATACATAAATATTTGGCCTTTTAGATCAATCATTGACTATTGTGCCACGCTGATATATATGCCGTAACCTTTCTTTAACAGTGTCATAAATCAATAATAACGGTCAAAGTCTGCATCCTGTACTTCCATCAGGGAAGCACAGAATATTTACTGTCGGCTGCCAAGGCAACAAACTAAAGCCAGCATTTATTATGACAAGGACACCTCAAAATAAATATATTAAATAAATTAAATTACATAACTAACACTGATCATCCCAGAAAATTAACATATAGACTGAATTGATGGTTCGCATAATTTAACTTTTTATATCAGAACAGTGTAATTGCTGCCTTTCAAACAGAAGTCCAGATTCTGACGTGATTCATCGTGTGCACATTTGCTCAGGCAGTAATGAGCTGAAGGCAGCGAGGTCTTACAGTACCTGACAGCGCGACGAGCAGGAGCACCAATCTGAACATCCTGTAAAAAAAAAATCAGAGAGAAATTTTCACTTCTCCTCTTGTTTACGTCTTCTTTATAAGCCTCTACCACCCACAGAAGCATCCAGGTACTACTGTGCTTAACTAAGTTGCTTATAAGCTCCTGTGCTTACCTGAGGCTGAGATGATGAATACTGAGCAGCTCAAGAAGAAAATGCCACCTGTTAATATGTGCCTGTCTTGGTCATAAACCCCAATCTTGTGACACTGTGAAAGAGATTACTGATTTATCTTAACCTCCTATTGCTCCTTCATGTCAGATATTTGATGAACTTTACCTTCGACGTTAACTGATAAAGGCATGAAAACTCATCGAGCACGCTAATAAAATGCGGGCCGTCAGCTGCTGACCTCTGAAGCAGAGTTATCAGATAAACACCTAGTTTTCCTTGGCATCCTCTGTTACTGTATGCATTCTGTTTTCCAAGTCCTGCAAACATGTGAAGGGTGAATGGCATCTGGTTTAATCCAGGGCAGCTCAATCAATATTTGTGAGTGTGGACACAGAGGGACATTACAACACATGGTAAACGTGATGCAGGAGGTCACTAAATGTTATGGGGTGACTGAGTTATTTCACAGGCTTTTGATGTTGTTGTAGAGCACGTCTGCAACTTTGTAACTGCAGCCATGAAGACATGGGTGTAGGTGGGACTTCAGAGGCCTTGAGTCCTTTACTTTTCATTGTTGATGGTCTTTCAGGGGCCAGAGCAGATGACATAGAAGGTAATCGAAAACTTCTGGCTAAGGATAAACGTAGATTTAGTAAAGGTGGGCTTTATAGATAATTGGGAAAGTTTCTGGGGAAAACCTGGTCTTTTTAGGAGACACGGCATTCATCCCACTTTGGATGGAGCAGCTCTCATTTCTAGAAATCTGGCCAAGTTTATTAACACTCCTAAAAACTGAATACCCAGGGTTGAGCCCAGGAAGCAGAGTTGCAGTCTCTCTGCAGTTGCTCTCGTCCTGCCCCTCACCCCCAAAACACCCCTCCACAGAGATGGTGCGTGCTCCCAGACCAAGAAAAAACTATTTAACTATTTAAAATTCAAAAAGATAAAAATAATACAGTTCTGATCTGTAGTGTGAGGAGGGTACTGCACCAAAGAGTAAAACAGTTAAATGTGGATTATTAAACGTTAGGTCTCTCTCTTCCAAGTCTCTGTTAGTGCATGATTTAATAATTGATCAGTATATTGATTTATTCTGCCGTACAGAAACCTGGTTACAGCGGGATGAATATGTTAGTTTAAATGAATCAACACCCCGAGTCACACTGACTGTCAGATAAGGCTCAGGAGGTTGAGGAGGAGGAGCAACTGCAGTCTTCTAATCCAGCTTAGTAATTAATCAAAGACCCAGACAAAGTTTAAATTCATTTGAAACTCTGACTCTTAGCCTTGTTCAATCGATGAGGTCCTGAAGCTGACAGCCTGGTGTTCAGTGAACAACCCGACACTGAACACCATGAAAACCAAAGAGATCATTGTTGACTTCAGGAAGCACAGGACTATTCTATTCTATTCTATTCTATTCTATTCTATTCTATTCTATTCTATTCTAACAATATTCCCTGAAAGCCGCCTCCTGTCTGATCATTTCTTAATAGCATTTACATTTACTTTAATGGATTACACAGCAGTGGGTAACACGTTGTATTACAGCAGAAATCTTTCTGAAAGTGTTTTGACCAAGTTTAAGGATATCATTACTTTATTATTATGCTCTTCAATGCCATGTGCCAACACAGTGCAGAGTAGCTGCCTAAACTCAGCTCCATGTGAGGTCGATTATCTTGTTAATAGTTTTATATCCTCACTGTGTATGACTTTGGATACTGTGGCTCCTCTGAAATGCAAAGCCTCAAATCAGAAGTGCCTGACTCTGTGGCTTAACTCTCAAATGTGCAGCTTAAAGCAAATAACCTGTAAGCTGGAGAGGAAATGGCGTTTTACTAATTCAGAAGATGCTTATGTTGCCTGGAAAAAGAATTTATTGCTCTATAAAAAAAAAAAACACCTCCAATATCTTCATTAATTGAAGATGGGACCCCAGGTTTCTTTTCAGCACAGTAGCCAGGCTGACAAAGAGTCAAAGCTCTGTTGAGCCCAGTATTCCTTTCACTTTAACTAGTGACAACTTCATGGATTTCTTCACAAACAAAATTTTAGACATTCGAGAAAAAATTATTCACAATCATCTCAAAGACTTATCTTCATGTCCAGCTGCTTTCAGCACTGCTGATATTTGTTTAGACTCTCTCCGACTGATCTTTCAGAGTTAACGTCAATAGTCACCATGTCATCAACGTGTTTATTAGATCCTAGTCCTACTAGATTGCTCAAAGAAGCACGTGAGCCTTAATTTGAAAATTCTAGGTGACATATTTCAGTTAGTTACAAAATTAGCCACCCACTCACTGCATTTGACTTTATAGACTGAAGGTCAAAAGGTAGGGTGACCAAATGACTAAAGCACCCACCCATAGAAGAGGATCATTTTAAATTACCTTTTCATTAAAGAAGTGTATTTGTAGTGAAATATTTTCTTAAGCAGATAACTGAAATTTATGGAAAAGACACACTGGTGCAGCTCCCCTGACTGTAGCACTCCAACACCACCACAAAGTCCCAATTCTCACCTTACTTGCCCGAAAACACATAGTTTGAAAGAAAGTAGCAGTGCTCATGTTGTTAACTCTGCCTGTCTGTGAGGGTTTTGCCAAACATACAGTGAGCAAAAACAGCAAAGTTGACATGGTCCTCAGTCCATTGGACTGAGTGTGTTTTGTTTATGCTTTGTTTCAGTTTGACTTTTGTCTGTTCTGGGTTTCTTTTGCTGTGGTTTTAGTTTGATTGTTATTATTAGTTCCCCGGAGTTCAGTGTTCAGTACACCTTTGCTCCCTTGTTTGACTTCCTGTTTTATTTGGTATGTCTTGTTTCTTGTGCAGTGTATTCAGTTTAGTTGACAGGGCTGCAGCATTTTGTTTTTAGCTGATTATTACGGTGTACCCAATATAGGGAAAACTTATCTTAACCTATGATGTTTCAAAGGGACTTTTACTTTATATGCTGACTTTATTGAGTCAAAAATGACAACACTCTGCTGCAATAATGTTTTATAAGAGACTTCATTATGGTCAAATAAAACAGCAAAGTATTCAATAGACTTGCTGGGTTTTTTGTTTTTTTTAGCATGTCATGTCTGTCACTTTTCGCAGTCAGAATGATGATCCGAATGCACTGGTGTACCAAACATCTTTATCTATTTTTATTTTATTTGTGCATGCCAGGCCTGACAGCCAATAAGGAAGGAGTAAGAAGAAGAGCGTAAAAGAAGAAGAAAAAACAGATGAAAGGAGAAAACAGGAAAAATAATAGGAGCGAGGTATAGATATACACACACACCCATATTCACAAATCTATACACATGCATATACATATACACACATACACACAATCTTGCTGTGGTTTTGTAGTAATGTGTGTCTATGCCTCTGTCATGGAACATACTCAATAATACCGTAACGCTGTTAATTCTAATAATAAACTCCATACTCAGCTTGTTAAAATATATATGTAGCAACTTTGGATTTTAAATCACAAACGACAAAGTACCGAAGACCATGTTAGTGGAAATGTGTGATCTTCTAGCATGTCAGCTGTCACAAGAAGCTGGCTAATATCAACATGGTGCCACAAGTTAAAGATGCACAAACCAAACATTTCTTTTGATACTTCACTGACGACAGTCTGTAATTTTGCCACCTTGCAAGTGAGTTGCTCAGAAGTTTTATTAATTTTTTACTGGTGTGCAATAATTGGCTGCAGTTCTTCATCTGAGTCTGAGTCAGTTCTGCTTCGACAACAACAAAGGCAAGCCAAGAAATTTGAGCGAACACTTTCCCACTGACGCTCATGAAAAGGTTGCATTCTTCTCTGTGCTGTTTCTTGTGGGGACTCATTGCTTTCCACTGCCTGATTGTGTCGAGTTCTTTCAGCTTCTCTAATGAACCTCTCAGCCATCATAAACATCTCTGAGGTGCAGTGTTCTCCTCCGTTAGTTTCAACCATCTCATCTACTTTTCTCAGGAACTCTCTGACCTGCTGTCTGTTTCCTCTCTTTCCGTTCTCAAACACACAGGTTCTGCCACTACACATGGAGACGAGATCAGACACACATTTCTTTTTCCTAATATATTCATCAATGGACTTACCCCTCAGCTCATCACCATAAGTAAAAAGCACCATGGTGTAGTTTTTAGCACCTCTGCCAAACAACTCTTGTAGCAATTCAAACAGGTTTTCATCTCCTGTGGATATCCTGCCTATTCTGACCACGATAACAAATGCATGTGGACCTGGACTGGATTTCACAAAAGTCTCTGCAATCTTATTATACAACTGCCTAGGAGTCATCCTTTCATCGCTGAATCCTGGAGTGTCGACCACTGTGACCCAACGACCCTCCACTTCTGCTGACTCTGAGACAGTCTCAGTACTGGCTGAGCTAAAGCCGCAGTCTGGATCAAACTTATCAGCTCCCAGGATGGTGTTTCCTGACGAACTCTTCCCTGCTCCAGGAAGACCAATCAGGATGACTCTCATTGCCTGCAGTCTGAAAAACTCCCCTCTACTCGCACCTTCAGGGAAGAAAACAAATAAATTAAAAAAATGGAAATTACCTTTTCATAACTGTAGCTTAGTGCAACTATTGCTCTAAAAGTTAATATTACAAGCTTTTCATATGTGCCATAAGATGCTGTTGTGCATTAGTGCAAAACAGAAATGAATTTGTAGAAAAGAGCTAAAATGGACACAGTGATGTAGTTCACCTCTGCTGAACTATGTTCATCTAAAACTACTGTGACAGTTCATGCTAATAATTAGCAGAGTTTATCTGACAAGATGGTACAATACCTGGGAGGTGAGATTGTTGACCTCTTGTCTGAAGGTGTCCCGACCTTATCAGTAACTCTCTGACTTGTTCCCTATCTTCTGTCTTATTATTTAACAGGTGGTACTTTTTACCAAATTCTTCAAAGATGCCTGGAAGGGAATTTTCATCATCTTCATCTTCATAGATAAAATCAAGCACTGTTTTGTCCTTCAAGCTGTCAGCGTTTGTGAACAGTAAGTAACTGTTTTCTAGCCCATCCTTTACTGTCTTGAGCACTGAAATTGTCTCCTTCACAGCCTTCTCTTGTTCTTGTGTGAACCGTCCAACACTAATCACCACCAGGAAGAGACAAGGTCTTGAGGACTGTAGGAGATCCTTACACCAGCTTTTGATCTCCTCCTTACACCCTAATATTCCTGGAGTATCGATGACGGAGATTAGCATCCCAAACACAGTTTCAGTTGCCTCACTGATTCTTCTGGTCACAGATTTGAAGGAGGATTCGGACTTAAAAGCCTCCCATCCCAGAATGGTGTTACCTGAAGCACTTTTCCCAACTCCTGTGTTTCCCAGGAGCATGATGGTAAGAGCTGGACTTGATTCCATGATGGATCCTGCTGGGATAGATAGATAGATAGATAGAAAGAAAGAAAGAAAGAAAGAAAGAAAGAAAGAAAGAAAGAAAGAAAGAAAGCTTTATTGATCCCACAAGGGAAATTAAAGTTTCAGAACACCCACCAAATACACAAACAACAAGACAAACATGGGAGATGGGGGCCTGAGGTCATGCGGCCCATTCAGGCGCTACAGTTTCAAGTGTGATAATCAGAGAACATAAGGAAAATTTGGCTAAAAAATTCCTCCAACAAACCACCTTAGCGA
>VOQJ01030359.1:0-12490 GCA_015052665.1 Apistogramma diplotaenia
GCTCTGAACACCTCTGTAACAGCTGCTTAAATTAGCAGCTGTTACACAGCCCAACCAACCTTAAATCCCAGGTAAATCAATTTAAATTTATTATGATATATTTTTTCTATGAAAAATACCAACGATAACACAGGTACATTATCTGAAAACTTGATATATCTCACCATGGTGTGTATCATGTCCTTGAAACAGGCATGTCAAACTCACAGCCTGCGAGCCGTTTCCGGTCACGCCCCCTACTTCCGGCCGTAAATTGCCGTTAAAAATATGGTACAAATAGGCCCTTTAAGTTACTTTTTTGACATTCCGCTTTCTCCGCCAATTATAAGGGTTGATTTTTTTTAATGCCAATTCACGGCCGGAAGTAGGGGGCGTGGCCAGAAACGGCCCGCGGGCCGCGAGTTTGACATGCCTGCTTGAGGAAACTGGACAAGTGAAGGACAATAGCTTCATGAATTCTGTTATTGTTACTGGAATTCACTTTTTTCTAAAGCATTTCAAATTTTTATACATAATTGGCACTCCCACTCATGTGCAACTGTAAGTACCAAAACCTCCCAGTAATTTCCCACTGCATCAGTATACATAATTCGGGTGCCACATGGGCAGTGATCAGAGTTGGCATTACACACCCTCTGAGGCATTTCCTGTGGCGTTTCCTGCTTTTTTCATGGCTTCATGTGCTAATGTCCATTAATCCTGGCACACTCGACAGCTTTTTCTGCCCCAGCGTCTGATAACACAAAGGCTCTCTCACTTTCTGTCTCACAGTCGTCGCTCTGGACTGAAAGCAGCAGAGCGGGGCTCCCAGTATTTCTCAGCCGATTGTAGAGATAAGCCTTCCCTTCTGTGTGTGTCTCCAATGCCTTGTGTCTACACATGAGGGGGAAAAACACAGTGTACAGTTCTTCCCCGAGGAAAAAAAGTGTCTAGGAATTGTAAAACTAATGTCAGAGTGTCTTACTTTGAAAAATGTCTGCACTAAATAAATGGGAAGGCCTTAGGTTAAAACTATCAGCTCTGAGTGTTTGAACCTGAAATGCATTTTTCCTGTATTGTTGCGTCTACGAGGCTTAATGAAGAGATATCCTAAGCCTTTCCTGGCTTGTTTGTGTGTGTGTGTGTGTGCCATCTAATTCTAACCAGCGTGCAAAGTCTCAGTCAAATCTATAATGACTTTTGTTATGGCTGCCCTCATCTTGCCTTCATTTATTGGTTTTGTCTGCGGCAGAGCAAAATCACTAAGACTGTTGTTGGCATTTCATCTGTCGCACTGCCCTTTGACACCATAAACACCAGACACCATTTATCTCCTGTTGCGTGACTCAGATCAACAGCAATCCTTGCCATGTCTCCTCCACAGTCTGCCACAGATAAGCATTCAATTAACCATCTCGCTGGAGTATAACACAAAGCGCTCACTAATACTGTGACTGGAACTCTGAGGGTCCCTTATTTCACTAGTTTTATTAAGACAACGCACTGCTCAGATTTATTGATCATCTCATCTTACTGACCACTCAGTGCATTTTAGCCTACAAATCATATTTCTAGCCATGCATTTATACAGGAAGTTGTTTTATATACCTCAAGCACCCAACATCCAAGTGTCTGTCTTGGGACTGTGCGAAGAAGTCCACACAGGCACAGGGAGACGGTGCAAAAGAGCCCCAAGTGAGGGCTCGAACCAGGAACCCTCTTGATGTGAGGCAGCAATAAATATCAATTAGCTAAAAGCATGACAAGGCTGGAGTAGTGGTTAGCACTGTCACTGTCACAGGTCTACCCCACCTCCTGCCTTATGACAGACTCCTCATACCAGGTAGCAACAAAGTGAGTACAATGCAGTTCATCAATGGCAAATTCACAGGAGCAAAATAAATCAAAGCTGTAATGTTGAAAAGATTTTTTTATGAGAAATGATGCAAAATGGTGAAAAATAAATTGTTTAAAAGACAGCTAGTAAAAATAGATCGTCAGAGAGCAGGAATTAAACAGCAACTTATACATGTGCATAATTAGACATGCATAAACAATGTTAAATGCAGGAAATCTTTATCGGGATGTCAGGAAGTCATTTTGTGTATCCCGCAGCCTGAATCATCTGCGATAAATGCCTGTTTTGAGCAGCACATAATTTTCTTGTGTCACAGAACGTCGCATCACACATCAGTCCCGGTGAAGCCTGTAAAGTGACGTGAGATTAAACACTTTTTTTTTTATTAGATACTGCTTTAATATTTCAGTTTGCTATCAAAATGATAAAATCATGTTATCAAAACAAACGTTAAACTGCATTAATGTCTGCAGACTTTTAAAATGAAACCAAAGGGACTAAATTTATCCATCATCATCAGCATAGCAGGTTCTCAGTCTGCGCTGAAACTTAGGTGCATTGCTGCTTACATGGACTCAAAACTATTTGGACTATTTGGGACTTCCACTTAACTAAAAATGATCAGGCATGCCTCTACATGTACAGGGGAAAACAGTTATTAGCCTGCTATATTTTCTTCCGCTGAAAACCAGACACTGACATGCTGAGAGGGCAGCAATGTAAATAGACAGCTTCAGCATTGTTTGTCAGCTTTAACCTGAGGGAAAATCCTCACCACTCTCAGGACATCAGCAGTTTCAGTTGACAATGAAGTCATCTTGCTCTGAGAAAACTGATATTATAGAGAAAGGCTCAGCGGCTGAGCCTGTCCCCTGTGGAATAATCATTCAGGCCACGATTTCCCCCAGTGATAAAGGTAATACTCACCAGACGACAGGAAGCATGACGCCTATAAATCAAAATGTGAAAGAAGGCTTTTTTTTTTTTTGCCAAAATGATACAGACAAAAGAACGTGTTTCACTGAGTCACACACAAGCAGCAAACGTGAAAAGGAGAAAATGAGTTCTCGATTGCAATGAAACATTTAGCCATAAAAATACTGTCATTGTGTGAGCAAGGTAAACAGTAGGGAGAGGTGGGAACATGAGAAACAGGCAGAGCACTGTGGAACTCTAACACTATGGGTTCTTCAGTATGGCTGTAAATGAGCTATCGCAGATGTGTCCTAGCCCTCATTCTCTTTTGTGCCTTATAATAGGCTATTTGTACAGAGGGAAGGGCAGATATTAGTTTGGAGTTTCCTAGTTCAAAATACAAAGACAGTCAATTTACACTGGTGTAAAATAGACACACAAACGCACGTACGCACGCATACACACGCATACACACGCATACACACAGCCACGGGACCTGGGTAACTTGCAGTCATCGAGTCGACCATGAACTCCTCTCTTCTAGAGTCAAATGTGAGGCCATCTGTCTGACAGCTAAAGCGTGGATCAAAATGAATCACGCAACAGGAAAACGAACCCAAGTGCAGCAGCAAATCTACAACAGAATGCCGGAGAAAGAGGAGAATCAAGGTGTTGCAATGACCCAGTTAAAGTCCAGACCTCAGCCTTTCTAAAATGCTGTGGTGGGACTTTAAGGGAGCTGTGCATAAACAAATGCAAACCTCAATGAACTGAAGCAACACTATAAAAAGAGAAGACCTAAATTCCTGCACAGCAATGTGAGTGACTGATAAAGTCACAGAGAAAATTGTTACTTCAGCAGTGGAGGCCTGTTAAAACACACAGCTAAAGAAAAATGCCAACAATATTCTCTGTTTGTTGTAGGTCTGCATAACCAATTAGGTGCAGATTAAAATAAATAAATAAAACAAATATGAACAGAAATGTATAATCTTGCCCAGATTACTTCCCAAGAGGTAAAACCTGAGACTTCACCTGAGGGAGAACAATGTGACCTCAGCTACTGCATGAGAGTCCTACAAGTACCTTTAAAGGTGATTAAATTCCACATAGATCACCGGTTTCCTTCTTAGTAACAGTAAACTTCTTCCTGCTTTGCCACAGAAACTGTTAAACGGATAGCATTTGGTGCAGCATGGTCATCAGATCATGATGGAGAGGTAACGGATTCGGTCTTCAGTGTCTTTTTGATGATGTGAAGAAAAACGGAAGATTTTTGCTCTAAGCTGATTTTTCCCTAAATAGCTCGTGCTAATAACTCATGAAGGTTTGTTGCACTTATTTTATATATAATTAAAAAAATTTTTTTTTATATTCATTCAATAATGGCGGAATGTGGCACTGCCCATGCATGCACAAACAAGTGCAGAAAAAAAAAATGTTATATTTATTTATATGTACACACTTTTTGTGGTTTTATTTTGCTCCTGCAAAGTTAAACTAGAGGATATCAACGCTGATAAGGTCAGCTGGAAAATGACGCCACGTAAAGGTAACGTCACTGAGGTTTTACGAGCAGGTAAACGAAAACTGCGGTTTTGGCAAAGATAACAGGTGGACCAGCGTGGCTGAGGTGTAGTAAAGTGGCGAGGAGGAGCGCTCCAAATGAAGAACGACTTGTCTCCACTGGCTGCGGGAGGACGAGGGTTTGCTCGTGTGCCCTGTGCAGAGACACCCGTGAAAGAAAACAGTGAGTTTAAACTGCCTGTGTGCACTTTTCGAGCAGGTCCCTGACTACACCTTCCGTGCGTCTGATGAATTGGCCAGAGGCAAAGTTAAAACGCGAATCTCGTGTTTTTTTATTTTATTTTATCTTATTTTTAATCAACGTAGTGATTTCAGAAGCAGGTGTTCTGCGCAGGCGGGCTACGGTGCGTGTGAACAGGCTGAGGTCAGAGCGCAGGACTGGATAACAGAGCTGGCAGATGAACGCAGATAGGAGATAAAGAAACGACTGTTGGCGGAACAGGTTGCATGAGAATCACCATGAATCAATAACACTGATTATGAGATGACGTAGCCAGTGGTAAGCTATGAGACTGACAGAAAGAACATGAAGTTATGCTTTTAATAATGTTTTGATCTTCGTTTGCAAAACAACACTTTCGGTAAAGACTGATGTTCTCTGGACGCTGTAGTAAGAAGTGAGAGCTTTGAGTCAGACTAAAACTTGGACAGACTCCAGGCTGTTATGAAACCGCAGCAGATGGCTGAAGGAAGTAGAATTTCACCACAGGTTTTTTTTTTCTTCTCTTTTTGCCACTCACAGGTGACTTTCACACTGAATCGCTTTAATCTTGATAAATAATGATTAATGCTGCACATCACCGCAAATACCATACTAAGCTTTGCGTCTATGATTGACAAGGCCCCTTTGCCTTCACTGCAACTGTTCCTGCCGTTGCGTACTAGATTAACGGGATCGTTTGGGCTTTCGGGGTGTTTGCTTACTTGCTGAGGATACAGGACTTAAAGACAGCACCTGCAGATATGAATTAATAGGCCTTGCCTGACTGTGTTCCTCTCACTTCCAGTATGAGGGGGAAGGGAAGGGGGAAAGACCAGTAACCAGTTGGTAGTTGTTGACCAAGAAAACTGCAGGTATCTGCACATTTGTGCAAATCATTTGTGTTTACCAAAGTACCACTAATCTGTTGTTGCAGAGAATCAGTCCTTTAGGGGGTTCGGTGCCATAAAAATAGAACGGAAATAAAATAAATGGTTGTAATTATTTTTGCACTGTAAAATGTGACAGCATATCAAGTCTTGCGGTCTTTTCTAGTTAGTTCAGTTGTCAAAATATCTGAGAGATGGTGGTAGAGCGGAATGTCTACAAATGAGAAGGTCCAATGACTCCAGTCTGCACACTGAAGTGTCCTTGGGCAAGATACTGAACCTTGAGTTGCTCCCGGTGCATCTGTTGGAGTGCGAGTGTGTGTGCGCAAATGTTAAAAAGGCACAAGTAAAAACGTTGTGTGGATGTGTTTGTGACTGGGTGAAGGAGGCTTGCAGGAGAAAAGCGCATTGAGTGGCCAACTGAGTAGAAGGGTGCTATTCAAGAAGCAGTCCATTTACCATTCAGGCACTTCACAGGTTGGGCACATGGTGTACACAGTGTAGTGTACTAGTACAACGTCAAGCCATCCCCCACAACATGCAGCCACCATCCTGTGATAACATTAGCTGAGCAGACTTATATTAAATTTGATCAACTGAAAAACCATCCAACTCACAGCTTTAGAAAGCTAGCTCCTAAATCAGAGCAAGCCGGTGGCTCAGCCACACGAGTAAAAACAGGACGGCAACCTTATTGCACCTACAAAGAAGATTGGTTGCTGCCTGGTGATTGTGTCAAATTTTTTGAAATTCTGCGACCAGTTGCAACTTGCGGTGATTAAATGGTTGCCCAGAGCTCGACAACTGATTGTAAGGCAGTTGCACAGGTTACAGGACAAATGAAATGATCAGAAAATTGTGAATATATCACTTAAACCTGGTTAAATGTTCAAACAAAGTGTCTTTAAGAGCTGAAAAACTTTAAAAAGTTATTGCTATAAAATGTGAGGTTTTTTTCCTGACACTCATGAACCCAAGATCAAGACAAATGGAAGAAATATTGATATCAGCAGCATCATCTATCAGCACAACTGATGTTTTAAACAGAGATTTAAATCAGCCAAGATCTTTACAGAAAGCATCTCACTCAGTATCATCACACAGGAAAAAATCGGGTTGTGTTGACATTCGGTTAAGCTGTCTGTATTTGCGTCTTTCCTCACGGTTAGAGAAGGATGGCAGGTGCTGTTCTATTCTAAATCTCGTGAGAATGTAACCTGAGATTTGGTGACCTTAGCACCTTCACCCCCCGTGTGCCACCATGTAATGTTAAACCCAGGAAAGACAGGACCTACCCCTTTCATATCCTGTCAGTAGTTGGGTCCTGCTGATTTATTGCCTTCCGCTTGTCGTCTTATAACAGTGTGGCCCCTAAGATTATGTATTATGCAGCCATAGGGACTTTTTGTTAGCATAGGCCAAGGGATGAAAAGGCTGGTCAAACTGGAAAACATTAGATGGGCTGATTTAGCTCGAGTTTAGGTTGAGCTGCACCTGTCAAGTAGATTTCTCTCTGTCTCCCCTGAGTGATGTTTTTACTGAAGCACCTTCAGACAGATGGCTCAACAGAATGTCTTTGGTCCAAACACTGTATCGAGTTTCTCTCTCTCAGAGATGATCTTAAATCACTCCTCGATGCACCTTATTTATACTGAGGTCCAGGTGATGTGTGCATGTGTGTGCAAATGTACGCTCAAAATGTTTGGAAAAACTGATTTTTTTTTAATGTGTGCGCGTACTTGTTTATGTTTAAGGATATTATTCATACCTTCCTGATGTCCGCAGTAACCCAACACTTTTATCTCTGTTCTGCCTGAAGCAGTTCCAGATAGCATGTGGAGTTCAAATGCTCTGCAGGTGGAAAAGACTCCATAGGAGCTTTGGCACATATGTGGAGTCTGAGCTGCTACAATACTTTCTGGACAGAAGCAGAGTTGATTTAAAAAAAAAAACAAACAAGTAAGGGGCTTTTTCCATTGTTCTAATCTGGGCTCTTTTGTTTCATTTTATAGCAGCCTCAATTGTAGAATCAGCATCACAGCAGTTTGACGTTAGGATTTGTTGAATCTCCATTTTCTGCTTAAGGCTACCATTGTTAGTGTTTTGAAATTGTCGCTGGTAAATTGCCAGTGCTGAGAGATGTGATAGTCTCCTGTTTTTCCCATCTCTGCTGAAGCTGAGGAGGAGGGCAGTCAGTCTTTGTGTTCGGGGTCATGATCTTTCACCTGCTGCTGGCAATCTTCCCTGCCGGGAGGTCACGTGTAGGAGCTGAGGCGTGAAGGAGTCGACAAGAAGCGGGGGGTCAGAGGAGGATGGGAGGGGAAGGGGCTGAAAAAGATGGCAGAGGAGGAAGTTGAGGCGTAGAGGCAAAAAGTTTACTTGTGTGTCCGCTGTTTTTTTTTACCTTTTAATATCTTTCACCTCTATCGTTTATAAATAATTTTTAGCCGACTCAAAGCAGCAGTGACTTTTGCATTTCGTATGCATGAAGATTCTTACAACAGTGAGTGGATGAAAACTGATGAAACAAACAAAAATGGAACGTTCCTGTTACCATGAGAGGGCTCCAGCTTTTAACATCACCTGACTTTGTCTTAATCAGGCTACATGGGCTTCAGCTGCACAGCTGAATGACCTTTCTTCCTTGTCATACAGGAAAAGGAAATGAGCTGTGCTAACAGCACATCCAGCCTTAAATTAAGCCGCTCACAAGGTTTGCACACTGCCTCACAAAAATCCTTACTTTGTGCATAGAATGTGTGTAATGTTAATAACCTTTTGCGTAATAGTACGTGAATTTCCACCGACACCTTTCTATCAAGACGCTCATCTGTGAAGTGTTTAATAAACGATACTGCTGCCTTTTTTCAGAGATTAAAATGCCCGTAATTTTCTTTCTACCTGCCGTGAGTGGAGATGCAAACAATGGTGCTGGTCTTGTATGACATGCAAAGCATGTCCTTTCACATGCAAAGCTGTGCAAGGAGAAGGGCACACATGAGTGTTTGGTTTATTTGGATAGGTTCTGATCAGCGCTGTCCGTGTTTGTGTGTTTTTAAAAATGCCGTCCTGTTGCTTTGATGGATGAGCTTGTGCTATTCTGACTGAAGCTTCCTGTTATAATTTCCAAAATACCTGTGATTGTCTATATCTGTGTGCGTGAATGTCAGCCCACAAAAAGGCTGATGGATATCGCCATGTGCTTCCTATTATATAGGAAGGTGTGTGTTCACGTCCAAGCCATGCTTCCGTGGGCCTGACTGAAGCATGTGGACATGCAGAGACCTATTTTGTGCTGAACAGGGATATTTTTGGACTGTTGTTACTTTGAGACAGACGACCAAAGGAACTTTTCAACTTCCTTTTTAAAGCCAGATATTTTTTTTTGTCTGGGTTACTGGATTGTGTGTTTATCACCAGGCGGTTACCTTTCTATTCATAGTGTAGAACTTTGCAGTATTTTTGTTGTGTGTGCTGATAGTGGGGGAAAAAGTGACCAGGTGGTTTCAGGGAAACACCTGCTGGAAAATGGTTCACTGCACTTTTGGATGGAGGATGAAAGATTCTCTTGGGGTGAAAAGGGAATTGTCTGCTGTCAATACTATCTAGCTGTAAAATTGACCTAATTTTCTTACCTTGGGGCTGAATACAGATGACACACAAAGAACTTTGAGTTGATCAGGGTGTAGACTTTCCTGTCTGCAAAGGGGGGAACACACTCTGATCAGTAAACTGACACTGGCTAAACATAGTTTCCTGTAGTGGCCATCTACAGTGGAGTTTGAAAATGAATGAACAAGTACGGCTTGTTTGGAAGGGCTGCCGGAGGGAACAACATGACGGTGTTACTTAGGTTTGCAAAGGTGCGTCTAAACAAACAAGAAGTCTGCAACAATGGCCCCTAAATATCTTAGTATATCTGCTGTCATTTTCTCTCAGTGGAAAATCGACAGGGATCATCCCATGTCTTTTGGTTTGCATGTTTGAGAGAACCTGTTTGTCTTTGAGGAAGGTAGACACTCGGATTACAAAATGCACATTTTACTCTAGGGGCACATGTACAAGTGACACACCTTTGCACACTTTGTGCATCTACTTCACAAGTTCAATGAAGCGTGGCTGGGCTTATTTGTGCAAATGCACTGCGTGTCATAAACCATTCTGTGCATCACAGATGGGCTTCTTTCTGCCTTTGCTCAGCAGCGAAAAACATTCCAGGAAGCATGTCTGTAGTCTCTGATTTAAGTGCGTGTGTCTCCTCTTTTTCTATACTACTAACCACTACTTAAAGTACTTAGAGATTTGCTGTAAAAACATGTTTCACCTAATTACAAGGTTTGTAACGAGAGAGGGAAAGTTTGGCCCACTGACTTTAGTTTTTGGCAAAAGGTACAAGCATGAAAATACTTTAATATGTTTGTTTCACAATAACCTTTAAGACCTACCTGGTTGAACAAGATGTGTTCTTAAGAAATTAGTAAGAATGTAGATAAATATATAGTAAAAAAGCAGATGGTACTAATCAATCTTATTGTATTTCAGTGTAAGAAAGTAATGTTTGCATAGATGTCTTGAAAGTGACTATCTCAGCATCAATGGTAGATTGACATTAATCTGGATTCCTGTACTCATTAGATCCACACTATGCCCGAGCACATTTGAGACCCAGAGTCCAGTTTGGCGTACTGGATGTCTCTCGGGTCGGCTTTTCAAAGGATTCGCTCGTGCATTTCCGTGTCCCATCCCATTGCTCCCTGCTGGTTGTGCCATGTAAACTAAAGGCTAAAAGGTTGGAGGTCAGGGCCAGGGTGAGACTGAAATACTGGCTGAAATGCTGCTGTGAATGCGGCAGTCTAATTCCCGGTTGTAAGAAAGGAATTCTGATTGAAGTCTATATATGGGAATAGAGCTCCGTCCTGACACCATCACTGCATCCTGAAGGTGTGTAAACATTATGGAGGGCTGAAGGTTTGGGTTTGCATTTGTTACTAAGTGCATGTCGAGTCCCATCTGTGTCCTGGTCTGTACTCAGCCTGTGGCAGTAGAGAGCTAATTCACTGTAATAAGGGCATGTAAACATACATGCTTATCAAGTGGCTAATTATGGCACTTTGTCTTTGGTGTGTGCGTGTGTTGTGTGCAGGTGTGTGCCCACGTTACCCTATATTTGCTGGTGCACAGTTCAGTTTAGTTTTGCAGGAGCTGTTTGCTTTTAATTGTCTTAAAAGTCTTAGTGAAGGATTTAGCCAAGTTCCCATGCTCCACACTGAAAACAGACCCCCGAGGAATTTTCTTCTTACTTTATCATGTTCATCAGTTTAAATAAAGGGTCATGCAATTAGATATTGTCTGTTGGGTTAGAGAGAGAGAAGAAGAAGGAGAGGGTGAGTTCCCCAGTGGGTGAGGAGATCAAAGATCAACATGCTCAAAGAATGTCCCATGAAGACCAATTATATTTTTGCATCATGCAGGCATATTGTTGCTAACTTTATCACTTTGGTGAACTTTTATTTGGAAAATATGTAGAGGTAAGTTCTGCGGGAGAAACTAAATTCCTCTGGTTTTATTTAAATACCCATTAAGCCCTCGATTGGTGATGGGAACCTGCTGGTGAGGCCAAAGAAAAATTAAATTGGAAACCCAGCAAAAGATTACAGTATCAGCTTGTGCTTACATATATGGTTTGTTCATGCTTTCGGCAAACTGATATACTTAATCACATATATGAAATTGGTTTATGTACATAGAGTGCTGTGCAAAGGTCTTGAGCCAACCCTTCATTTCTTTATGCTTCCTGTAAAATATTTTAAATGGTCTTGAGCAACGGTTCTCCAGGTTCTCCAAGTTATTCTATACTTTGTGTAGCATCATACTGTAAAATAACGAGTAATCAAACTGCTATTTTGGCAACTGTTAAGATTTGCTGTTATGAATTGAATTGAACTGTGCTATAAAAGTGAACGGAGTTGAATTTTAGAAATCTTATTCCGTGTGATGTGTTGTACTTAACATCTGCGAAATGCCCCTCAGCTGGAGCAGAAACTGAATGCGTGCCGTTGTTGGCCTGAGTGCCTCCCTCTGTTCTTGCCACTGTGCCCCTCAAGTCCCCCACTGTGTGGCTGGCTTCTTTCCTTGCTGATTTTTTTGTTGTGTCTGCAATCCCACCCCAAAATACCCTGCACTATTTCTGGCATCCCTTCATTTTGATGTCCATGTAAAAAAGCACCAGCAGCTGAACGATGCAGAGGGCAAAAGAAAAATAGTGAGCCTGTTAAAAGTGTGAAGAACAAATGGAAAGCTGTGGCAAGGAAGTTGGCAAGTAGAAACTAACAATTTTTTTTAAAGCTTCTGTTCTAAATTACAGACTAAACAGCTTCCTTTTATTTGACCAAAATATCCCAAATACATTTTGTTTCGGGGTTCTATTTGCAAATCTGAGTGCTTTTATTTGCTTGCTTGTGTTTTCACATGAGGTTAGGTGAAGGGAACAGCTATATTTGGATGTTCCCAAAGGCTGTACCAGCTCAGACATCAGGTGTGTGACCTCTGCGGGGTCAAGCCAAGTGGTCCAGAAGGCACGACAGTGTGCAGGCTGTCTACTACCTAGCTCACATATTTGCACCTCATTGGTTTGTTCTAGAAACATTTAGGCAACTAACAACCGGCTGTCAAATGGACTTTAAAATCCAGTACAGCTTTGCACTTTGTTTTGCTGAATATGTGAAGTTGTAAAGCGATCACGGTCATGCTGTAAATTTATAAGATAACATTTCCGAGAACTGCCTCGAGCATCAGCACGTGTCTGCTGTCATAAAGACGACTGTTCTGAGAGCAGCACAGTGCTTCCTGCGCAGTGTTGAAAGTTGGTGGTGTGAAAAGGTTCCCCTTATTGCTTTGTAACAGCACCGACTGAAGACACCTGAATTCAGCATAATCAATATATTTTTCATCCGTCAGCTGTTTAAATCTTCTGGCTGATTACTTCTTGTCACAGTAGGAGAGCTGGGGTCACCTCAGATTGGTGCAGATGGTGCATCTTTAATAATTAGTTCCAGATATTAA
>VOQJ01030361.1:0-10720 GCA_015052665.1 Apistogramma diplotaenia
GTAAAAAGCAAAGAAAAGAGTCGTGCTCGAGGGATGAGGGAGAGGAAATGAAACCAGCGGGGAGAGGGGGAGAGCGAACAGGAATATGAAAGAGACGAGCAGTGCTGGAATGATAACGTCAGGAGAAAATTGATGCGGAGAGTAACAATCCAGTTTAGCTGTTCTTTGTCCCCTGTGATAGACACCCAGAAAGCAGTGATCTGAAATCACCGTGAAGGCAAACGTTGCATAAACAGAGCAGCAGGGGGTAGAATACATCACCAGTTGGGGAAGCATCATATACACGATGAATAGAAATGCTTGGAGAAGCCTTTTGACAGCTGACTGTGGTACATATGAACTTTCCTTTAGGACCAGCAGCAGCACTTTATCAAACAATCAGTGATGGCACCGTTTTAATGTGTTAATGTGGGAAGACAAAGCTCTGATACAGTAAAGGACTGACACTGATCCCCATGTGGTATTTTACCTTAAGGTAAGTTGGTTGTACTTAAGCATCCCTCTCTTCATCACACCTTTCTGTAGCACTGAAAGTTGACTTCCAGTCTTCTTTCCCATGGAGGGTACTGCTCTGTGTGGCTGTTAATCTTATAGCTGCTTGGTTTTAGTGATTGTCACAGTGGGGATTGTCTAGTAGAAGTCACATCTTCTACTAGACTTTCAGAGGGTACTTCACATATCCGTGGTAATCAGCTACAGAAGGTCCAGGTTTTCAGTTTAGCCATGATATTCCCTTTCAGGTCATTCAACATCCCAGTTGTTCTTGGGGCTTGGTATCCAATCTCAGAGTGTGGGGATGATGATATCTCCCCCCTGACCTGATGTCCCGTCTTCCCATTGCCATAGCAATTTTGTTGTACCTCATCAATCTATAGTTGTAACACCAGTTGCTTCTTGCACATGTTGGAACACTGAGCAGCACTATTACAGTATATGTGTAATAGTATTCCAACATTCCAACAGTTCCCTATTCTCATCGTGTGTGTTGTTCATCCAAATGCTGGGTTTCGAAGAATTAACAGGTCCCACACCCTCTTTATGTAACACATTTCACTGGGGTAACATGTAGTAACATTCCAATTGTTCCCTGTTCCCAGCTCATGTCCAATTATGGTGGAGTTTTTTTTCCAGAAGCCCATCTCATCAGTATGTCCTGGTTCTTCAACACCTGACACAGTCATTGTTAATCCAGGCAACGTGTGAGCCAGTATAGCTTCAATTATATATCTCTCGCTCATGTTCTGAGGTAGGCTTGGGTAGCATGGGGGACCTAGTTTGGCGACACTTAGTAGATGCATGCCCATAAATATTTGAGTATGTGGATTGCGCTCATTAAAAAAAAACAAAAAAAAACTGCTTATTTTGCTATTGACTTTTGTTTGGTGTCATTCAGTGGGGATGAGGTCAGGTCTCCTGACGGTCCTACGAGACCAGAGATCGGCTGTGTGTAGTCTGTTCTGGATTGTGTTTGATTGGGTATAGAGCTGTTTGACATATCGTCCTTCAAATCCTGACTGAAAATATGTGGAAGGCTACAGTATTGACATGGTGAGGAAACCATCTTTCTGTTGTCATCTTCTTGACATGCCCAATTCCCGTCTCTGGCATCCCCCGATAGATGGAACTTGGTTTTGCAGAATACCAGCTTAAAAGTGCCTTATGCCATGGACCCTACCCAGATCAGTCAAATGTGACAGGCTCGGAGCAGACACTAATTAACCACTGCAGTAAGATCCATGCTCATGGGTGCTGATAATCAGGCACCAGTCAAGCACCTGATTGTAAGGTTTAGAAATGCCTGGAGAAGCATTTCTAAAGCTGACAGTAAAAAGTGCTCTAACACTTTTCAACTGTTTTCCAATGACACTCCACACTTCACCGAGCTGAAATCATGTAGCTGTGTCATCAGGTATTCGACAAATGCATTATGACCACCATTTATTACATCAATTCTCCATCAGCTCAAACCTTTGCTGCCTCAAATGAGCATTGTAACTACTTTGTGATATTGAGCACAATGCATTGACTTTCACTTTGTCCATTTCTCTTCAAATTCCACCATTCACAGTTTAAATAAACACTTGCATACAAGACCCATTGGGGAGAGCAAGAGAAAAAGACTGTGGGTGTAACAGAGGTGGCAGGATACTGGATAATGCTGATTCTATGCACACACAAACGCGTGTGCAAACACACACACGCACACTGCAGATGACAGAGCTATCCATCTGGACCAGAACAAGGTCATGTACTGACCGCTGGCCCTATTCCCTTTAACTTATTTTTCCAGTCATTGTTTTGCTGATGCTTCTTAAAGAAACACACCAAGCTTTTGGCAAAGACGTGATTTGATCTACTGCTGGCTGACAAAATATCAGTTTAACACAGACATCCATGATAATGCCAATCATCTTTGGGCTTTGTCCACAGTCATTTACTTTTAACTCCAAAGACTCCTGTAGCTGCATTCTTTCAATAAATATGGGTGGTGAGCTCCAAAACGTGGTGTGTAATGTATCGTTCACATGCAATTTTCTCTTTTTCCTGAATATTTCTCATTGATGCAGCACTGAGGCTGCAGTTCAGCTAGCTGTGTGATGTGATTATGTAAAGGTATGCACAGATCAGCGACAGTTTCATGAAGAGTGAGCGTTTCCTTTTCCTCCAACAGGGTGAGAGCTGAGGCCATTTTTTTTCTTTTGGTGTGGGGCACAAGTGAAAAATGCAAACAGCATGTTTTCATTTTTTTCATCCCCAATACACTGAAGATGGATAGCTATTTGAGTTTATTCTAAGATTTGCAGTATTTTCTAAGATTCAGAGATGTTTATACCATATACTATACTATGTCTATACTATAAGATCTCACATAAAGATACTGTACCTGTGAGTATTCTAAATCTTTTTCATTTTTTTCAATTTTATGCTTGATATTTATTTCTGAATTGGTATTTTCCCCCTCAATGTAAGAATCCATCAACCCATTGCTTAACTGCTGATTTAACTTAGGGGTTACAGTGGGTGGGTGGGTGGACCTGTCACAAGATGAGGGCACATCCTGGCCAGGTTACAAGTACCAGAGGGCCAGACAAAGAAACACTCTCACGCGAAAGAGTCAAACACAGGAACTGAGCGAGAATGGCCTTGGTCTGGGAGGTGACAAAGAACTCAGCAGTCACTCTGAAAGATCTTCAGAAGAGCAGCGATTGGAGAATGTGCCGGAAGGTTTCCATCAGTCTGTACTGCAGAATAGCAATGAGTTAAATGGGTTAAATGACAATGGTATTGTTGCTATACAGTTGAACTGTGAGGCTCTGGGTTTTCTGCATTTTTTAAAATTAATAACAACTAATGCTAAAAATGCCTAAAAGCAGCAATGCATTAAGAGCTATTGCATATATTTCCAAATCCTGGTATATCTTATTCATTTGTGCCATTGAGCCCCATTGTTCTTCAGTTGGCCTTTTGACAGGATTTGTTGACATGAAAACTCCAGAAAACCACCACCCTGTAACCCTGGGAAAGAGGCAGCCTGAGTAACTGAGTAAGACAGAACTGGTCCAATTTCATTTTATTTCTTTTACAGTTTAAAAGAGTGAAACATTGTGAAGAACAATGTCAGGTTGAAATGCTGAGTGAGATGGTAACACAAATCTATCATTTATAGATGTTGTAAAGACAGGCAGCTGACCAGGTTAGTGCTGTGTTGTATTTCATTGTTACTGTAATAAATTGAGTGTTTTTTCACTTTACCAAAGCCGTGTGATTTGAATTTACCCACCTGAACATATTTAGATTTAATGAGGCCACTGAAACAAAATCTAGTGGCTGTCAATCTCATTTCAGTCTGTTAACTTTGAGGGTCTGACTAAATGTAATTGAGTAAGTAAGGAAAATTAAATATCATTATGTTACATAAAACATAAGAAATTGTATTTTGTAGAATTTATGTTTATTTAGCTGGACACTGAGTTTTTAATTAAATCCAAATTGACTATATATATATATATATATATATATATGTCTGTATATAGAAAAGTCAGTTATTTCCATTTAAATATTAGTAAATTACATCTAACATAACAGAGTTTGATGGAAATTGTTGACATAGGAGGATTAAGTATGACCAAATGATTCTTTTTTTGAGTGTAGACAACAAAACTACTAGAACTCAAAATGCAGGATTACTATAAACAAAGTCAACCAGAGATAAAAAAATTTAAAAAAGCTCTGAAACAACACAGGAAGGGCAAAGTTAACAAACTGAAGCTATTTACAGTAATAATACACAGAACTTGAAAGATAAAAACAAATACACATCACTGGGTGAGAGACCTCGGGCCATGACAGACGTGATAATATGGTCCAATGATGGAGCCTGATCAGGTACAGTAAGACTTTGTATGTGAGAAGAAGGATTTTAAATTATGGTCTGGATGTAACTGGGAGCCAGTGAAAAAAAGGTAATACAGGCCAAACATGAGTTCCCCAGCAAATGATCAGTTAACTGTTTCACAACTAATTTTTCAAGATTTTTTTTAATATAAGGAAGGTTCGAATTGGCATATAATTAGCCAGGACGGCTGGATCAAGTCAAGGTTTTTTAACCACAGAACAATAACATCAGGTGATTTTCACCTTTGTGAAAACGAGTAAAAGTGTTACAAAACCCACATTAATGTTTTAGGGTTAATTGGTGGCTGAATTACAGCACACTGAAAGCCTGTGCAGTGTATCCTGTTACTAGATAACTTCATCATATTTCAGTTTGAAACACTAAATAATGGCAGCACTTCTTTAAACAGTCTTGTAGCAATGGGGTCTGATAAACATGTTGATGGTTTAGAAGAAGTTATTGAAGTGAACTCAGAAAGATCAATCTAAGAGAAACATCAAATATTTTTAGTTATTAAAGTTCTTGTGTTCGATGATACTTCTGTGGGACACCTGTGAATATTTTTTTCTCTAATGGTAACATTTTTTTTTATTTTTGAATAAATTGAGTAATTACTAGTTGATTGAATAGTCAACAGAGCTCTGACTCTTTGTCAGCCTGGCTACAGTGTTGATGAGTAACCCGGGCTTCCTGTTTCCCTCAGTCAGTGACAGACAGTGAGCTGTCCTAGCTTGTTGGAGGGCTTTTTATAGAGTAACAAACTCTTTTCCAAGACAAACAAAGATGAAACTGAACAGTGGCCCAGGTGGGTGAAAAATATAATATTTTTGATGTTTTCCAGTTAGGATCATTCTGCTGAAATAAATAATTAAAGTCTAAAATGAGCGGCTGAATTTCAGGGTCTGTGCTGGTTGTGAATGGTAATTAGGCTCAGACCTAGAGGACGTCAGATACCCACGGGAGAGGTGCTTGATTGGTGAATGCAGCAGTTGGGATGTGCATGTGAGTGGCCACAGAAAAATGATGTCTTTAGAGATGACATGCAAGAACCAGCTGTATTAGGGTGTAGACCGCCCCTATGGTAAAGCCCTCTGTGCTCCCAAAACAAGGTAAAGTTACCTTGATGTCGTCACGCACTGAATGGAAAACTGAGCAGATGACTGAAGTGACCCAGCTCAAGACCAAGGGCGGGAATTAGAATGGAAATGAAAGCATGGCAATGGAGAGAATCTTGTTCAAACAATTCCGACTGTTCATATTGATTATTATTTGTTCTCACTTGGACCATAACCCACTTCAACTTACTCAGGCAGGATGCTTTGACCATTTCTATGCTGATATATGACAGTCTCCTACCATCACTGTTGTAAAGGGGGATGGAGTGAGGACCAAGGTGGGATTGGCTGTGTGTCATTAAACTGGCTGTAAATGGAATGTGAGGTGGTGCATTTTCCCAGCCCACTTTACAACCAGTCATTGTTTGACCTATGAATAGCATCCTCCACCTTGAGCTATGAGCTTTTTGGTCCTTGGAGAATTGTACAGAAGCATATTTGCAGTGGCTGTATAATTCTGCACAGGCAGACACCTACACAAACAGAAAATAAGTGCGGCATCATAAAATGAGCATTTGGCTCTACTGCGAATGTCCAGGTTTGGTTGGACAGCAGGTCAATATTTTTTTTAAAGTTAGAATTGCAGTGTTTGCCTGCCAATTAAAGCTACACTGTACTCTAAAGACACAGAAATAATGACTGATATAGAGGAGTTTTGCTGCAGTGGAGAGCATCAGAGCTGCAGTTCAAGTGACACATTATGTCTGCAATCATTACAAAACTGTTGCAATATAATGAAATACTGTTTCTCACTGTCAGACTTCAGAGTGGCTGTTTCTCACAATTTGGGTCCATAACAAAATACCAGCAATATATATTAGTAATGACTTGACCTCATTTTATGTACATGCACGTCGTACTGCATATGATACAGTTATGGTGCAAGTTCTTTTCATTTTATTTGTTTTTAGAACAGATCCAATAACATCAATATTTTCAGAGCCAAGGTTGTTACTTGCTGTCAAATTTACATTTTTTTAATTGGGAAACGTTTTAAAGTCAGTTTTGCTAATGTTTTATTTTTCTTTTTGTAACAAAATCTCATTCAGTAAATGCCTTTGTGTCATGGCTCCTGCCTATGAATTCACCACACCTTATGTTTCAGGGGCGGGATTCACTCCAGCTCCTACAACCTGTGTTACTCACCTGATTTAATTTCGCCAATTTCCATTACCCCCTTTTAAGGAGAGCAAGAGCAGCCAGTTCACTACACTCAGTTAGTGCTGTTCCACCCTCTGTGACCTGCACACCCACTCATGCTGCCTTCCCACAGCTGATTTGTCTTCTCTCTTCTCACAAGATCCTGAGGACAGAGTAAGCAGCTTAGTTCCAACAAGGAGCGCCCATTGAGGGTTGGAGTGGCCCAGCTTGGAAGCGACTAACTGGATGACCTTTATTATTGTCCTGCAAATAAACCTGTTTTCTTCTTTAGTACGATGTTGAGTCCACCCCGAATGCAAACATGACATCAGATAGCAACTTATATTCTTGTGATAGTCACTGAAATCTGTAAACGAAATAGTTACATTCTTAAAGACATGAATTCTCAGGATAGTCACCGGTGTACCAGGGCTAACACTTTGCATTCCTGGGGTAGCCCTGGTACACCGCCCTGGTTTTTCTCCTGGCTGGTAACTAGGTTAACAACTACCTTTCCTAGGCCAGTCAGTACTATCAGCAAGTAACTAGTGCTCCTAGACAAGCTACAAACATTATAGACTGCATAGTTGGTAGTAACATTTCCCGGGCTATCAAATATTTAAAAATATCATATATGTTTAATAACATATGATATGTTGAAGTGCTCATTGATACTGGTCCGGAGATTGTACGTCTCCATCAACTCAAACTGCAGTTTACATCCATGTTCATGCAAACTCAGAATTCATGCATTGATAACACTAAAGGAATTTCATACTGTAGGTATCCAACTAAAGTCAAAATATTTGAACCTATTGGGCATTTCTTGTTTCAGTTTTTGTCATAATTACTATTTGTTTTGTAAAGTCAGAGTCACAAAGCCACATGAATGCAATAAAAACCTGAGTGAACTGAAGCAAGATTGGGACGAAGTATTGGCCAAAGAGCCTCCATATCAATGTGAGAGACTGATACTCCTGCAGAAAACATTTTGAATTATGGGGTGTACTTAGTTTTTCACACACTGCTTCTGCGTTTTACTTAGTTTTTCTTAAATAAATAACAACATGGTGTAATGTGTCATGAGTTGCTGTTCATCTGAGGTTGTTTTTTGGGCGTGTACTTTCTTTTTTTGCATGATTTTATATATAAGAATAAATAAATGAACATAGAAAGAGCAGTAGTAACACATACTGTAGCTCCTGGGCTCTATAACTAAGTAAAGAAATGCTTCTCTGACCTTGATCTGCAACCCCCTTTAACCTTTTGAAATCTCATAGTCCGATCTCTCCATTAATTCTGAGCACTCCATTTAACAAATAATCGTGCGTGGCCCCAGTAATCAACATTAATTTAATTTGTATCCACATCACCCACCACAGATTGCATATGCAGTGGTCTTTGTGTATGTGTTAAAAGAGCAAATTATGTATGCACAAATAAGTTGTCATGGGTTATGAAGGGTTAATTGAGTTTTTTAACGTAACACTTGAATGGCAAAGCTGTGTTCTCCGCTGTCACCGCTGATATAGTGACCCAAAAAAATTAGAGCCAATTGAAATCAATATTTAGCCTGATGAGAATTTAAACATGAAGTAATTTGTTGCTTCGCTTTAGTGCAAATGAATTATTGTGTGTGTGCGTGTATACACGTGTATTCCTATCTGTGTGAGGACCTGTTTCAGTTTTAAACCATGGATGTGTGGCCAGTTTGGCAAGTCTTCAATTGGAAACAGATTTTCAAATGGCAAATTAAGAGTCATCAGACTTGGGAGGTATCTCGTGCTTGCTATGACACAAATTTTGTGAAACGTGAAAACTGTGGGCAAGTGAGTCAACAAGATGAACTGCTTAAAAAAAGATTAAAAAATTAACACTTTGAAAATGCATCAGTTCTAGAGGTCTGTACTGATGTCTGAACGGTATTTATACACCCATTGATATGGTTTACTAGGCCATCACTGATCACCAAACCAGTTATGCTGAACATTGTTACAGGCAGCATAACGTCTTCCACAGCTTCTCCAGACCCTTTCATGTCTGTCACATGTGTCCAGGATGAATCTGTCAGTGGTGAACCTGCTGAATCTGGTATTCTGTGGCAAATGCCAGTTGGTGCAAAGCAGTGAGCACAAGGGCCATTAGAGGAAGTCAGACCATCAACCCACCCTCATGAAGTCTCTGATTGTTTGGTCAGAGAGATTCATACCAGTGACCTGTTGGAGGTCATTTTGTAGCTCTGACAGTGCTCATCCTGCTCCTCCCTGCACAAAGGTGCAGATACTGGCACATGTTGGTTGGTATTGCTTCATGCTACCAGTAGCACACTGTCCCAAGCCAAATGCAAGACTAGTGGGAAAAAGGTAAGAAAAGACAAGGACACCTGTAAAACCATTTCTGATTTGGGGGTTGTCTTGTTGTTGACCCTCTAGTGCACCTGTTGTTAATAGTATTTGCACCAAGTAGCTGAAACTGATTGACAGCCCCCTCTGCTACTCAGCTGAACATATCAATATCCCTGATGTTTAACTGACTTGAAGCTGTACTCTGATTAGAAAGTGTTCTTTAATGTTATTGAGCAGTGTATAACATAAAGCATCCTAAACATCCTGTAAAAAATAGATGAAGTGAGACAAAGAGAGACAACAACAGTCGTGGAGAAAGACAACAAACCTGAAAGTTACAGAAGGGTGTTTTACAAAGACATCATTGCAGCCTACTCGAACTAATGTATGAATGAGATAGTCAGAAGCAGAATCATCATAACATGAAACAAGGCTGTCTTGGTAATTAGATCAATTTTGGGGTTTGCAGCTCAAGTCTAAGTTTACCTCCAAGTCTTTTAAATTGAGGTTTAATCCTTTCAACTCATGTAACAAACTTGTGAATGACCAGACTGGAATTGGTTTTACGACAAGTAGAATTTCTATTTTGTCTTTGTCAAGTTAAAATAAAAGAATCTGCTCATTCATTTGTTAACAGTGCTTCTACAGAAATATATCATTCTGCATCATCTGCATAACCATGATAATGAATCTTATCCTGTCTGATAAGGATGTCAAATGGTAGCATGTGTAGGGAGAAAAGTAATGGAGCAAGACAACTGCCCTGTGCACAAGCACAGGGAATGTCAGGAGTGGTTGATGTCAACTTGATCATTTTTATTTCACTGCAACCGTCTAGTGTCACCTTCACTCCACACTCCTGGATTTGTGTATGTGTGAAAAGAGATGAAGCTATTATAGGTGTACTGTGTAGGTGGCCTTGTACTTCTGCACACAGAGGATATATGAAATGAAGTAAAATAGAAATGCCGTCTCATTTTGGCAGATATGTAACATTTTCATCAATATATAAATGTTCATTTTGATAATCTTTTCTCACATTGATTTGTTAAGGAGCCCTACAGAGGCAATATTTATAGAGCTATAGAGAAGGTCAGAAGATGGTGCACTGTGTCTTTGTGGATCTAGAAAAGCACATGATTGGATGAGGAAATCAGCAGTGACAGTGAAGTATGTCAGGGTGTTGTGGGACATGTTTGAGGACAGGAGAGAGTGGTGAGATTTGCAGTAAGAGAGTGATGGATTCAAGGTGGAGGTGGGATTACATCAGGGATCAGCTGTGAGCCTTCTTTATTGCTATGGTGATGGAGGAGGCAGGAGTCTCTGTAGATAATGACATTGCAGATGCCATTATGCTCTGTAGTGAGAGTAGGCAGCAGGTGGAAGAGAGCCTGGAGAGATGGAGGTATGCTCTGGAGAGAAGAAGGAACTAAAGTCCATGACAGAATACATGTATATAGAGCAAAGCAGGTGGAAATATGAAGCTACAAGAAGTTGATGTATTTAAACACCTGGCATCAACCATTCAAAGCAATGGACTGCTACGAGCTATGGTCTGGAGACAGTGGCACTGACAAAAAGAAAGAAGGCTGAGCTGAAGATGCTAAGATTTTTGTTGGGAGTGACCAGGACGGACCACGTTAGAAAAGAGTGCCTCAGCGGGACGAGTCAGGTTTAGCAGTTTGGAGGCAAAGTTAGAAAGACAGATGGAGATGCAGAAGATG
>VOQJ01030364.1:0-10267 GCA_015052665.1 Apistogramma diplotaenia
AATTCAAACTGATTACACAGCAGTATTTATTTCATTAGGGTGATTGATTAACCTCATCACACCTGCAGTAAAAGCCACAGTGTAGCAGCTGCTATAGCCAAGGATCCCTGGCTACACATAATATATCTGGGCTTTTAAATAAAACTTACATTTATGTATTTGTATATTGTTTAACAAAAAAAGAAAACTTAAATCTATTCACTATTAAAGAGTAAAACTTTGCAGACAAATTGAAAGTAGTTTTGGTAACAAAGTTCAAAGACTCTTTAAATATAATGAGTTTTCTTGTACCTCATAAATGATGATGACAGTGGTGACCAGTGATGCATTGACACCATTTTGGAAACTTCAATTAGAAGTAATAATTAAATCGTTTACTAAAAATTCTTTAGAGCTCACAATAAGGGTGCCCGTGCCACAACAACAACAAAATTGAACTGTAATGTACTATTCCATGTATAAGAGAATATTAAAGTTAATATTTTCAGCAGCTGTTTGAAATGTGGTACAAGTCAAACTAATACACTGTTATATTAAGTGAGCAACTGTAAATATAAAATGGCGTAAATTATTTGTGTAAAAGGATTTGTCACTAATTTCCAAAGCTCCAAGCCCGTCCTTCCAGAACCTCGTCCCCAGAGAAGAAAAATAAACTGTGTGACAGCAAATAAAGCAAATTAGAGCTTTCTTTGTATTTAAATTGTGAATGAATTTAACTAGATAATGAGAGCCTCTTAACAGTTAAGCAGTAAAGCAAGTAATTGCTTTTTCATGGACTAAGATTGTGACTTTCTATCATGTGGTGAGACTAACAAAATCCAATCACATGGATTGCAATTAAACTCTTCAGTGAACTTCTGACATGGTTCACTTCCAAGGTAATCACATAACTTACTGTGATCCATACTTAATTTTCTCTCAGGATGTCAGTGATGTCTTCTGTGTGGAGCAGAGGTAAAGTTTTGTGAAAAGCTTTGTGCTGCTGTCATATACATCACCTAAAATTACAAAGATGCCTCTTTTATTATTTATTTTGGTGATACACTACAAATGCAAGTTTCCAGTAAAATTTTAGCAAGGGGGAGGTGTGGTTTGTACGTTTGTTTTTTGTTTGTTTGTTTTAAATATTTACTCACTTTTTTCTTCAGGGTCACTTTTGGCTGGAGCCTCTCACAATCTATCCATAATCACACCTATTCCCATATATGTGGGAGGAAGCTACAAACTCCACACAGAAGTCAAGTTTGCATCGCGACTTTAACAAGTGATTCAGAAAATGGATCGATGGAGCAACTTTATTCTCTTTCAACTACTTCAGAAATACTTGTGAGCAGTTAATTCACAGTAGCAAGTGATTTCTAAATAATGCTTATTCCTTAATGAAAACTAGATTTCTCTGTAGTTGTATGAGACAGTGTGTGATTTTTATGTTACTTCATATCTCCTTTGAAGTCCAGTTAACCAGCACTGTTTTCATGTTTGCTTGTTTGCAGAATTAATCAGGGTTTTATTACTAAAGACTAAAAAGCATTTTGAATGCACAGATTTATGCACAATAAGGTAACAGATCAGCTGTGCTTATGTGCACAGGCACCCCCAAAGGCCCGCTCTGAGCTCGGAGAAAAAAACCCCCGGTGTTAAGAAGCATGATGAATTGATAAAGCTCAATCACCGAGGCAGAGGAGGACATGTTATTCTAATGCTTTTGCCTGTTTGAAATAGTGGGTTTGTGTCTAGCCTGTGACACCAGAGATGGGGCAAATACAGGATGGATCCAGGCAATCCCTTTGATTTCCTGCTGTTTCCATTACTATACGGCAGTCTGACTCACCCAGCGGCCGCTTCCATATGGTGGCCTGTCCAACAGCAAGAGCAGATTGCATTATTGGACTGGTCACAGCCAATGGTTGCTGCTAACAAGTTGCTGCTTCACTCTGACCCCTGTTTGTGTGGTCAGTGTGTTGCTGTGGTTGCTTGTGTGTCCATGTGGATTTGTTTTCATCTGTGTGTGTGCATGTGCACGTGTGCATGACCCCAGGTGACTTGTTTCCAATAAGAAAATGAAATCCATTGTGAGGTTTTTTTTCCCCCTCCCAGCGAACCATTTTCTTTTATTACTTCACCTGCACTTTCCTGAGCCACTGGGTGTGCTCCCACACTGCAACTCCCAGACAAGCATCGGCAGCATCTATCTTATGGACAGAAGTGCTGAGTGGCTATTACTTCTCAGCAGACCACATAAAAACCACAGCAATTAAATGCTATTGGGCCATTTGACTTTGTCTTCTTACAGGAAAAAGGGAAGTGAGAAGAAAGGCAGAGAATACAGTGGGAGTGAGAGGAAGAAAAAGACCTCAGACTTAATAGACAGAAATACTATCATGTCAGAAGCTTGAAATGAAGATAAAGGAATTAAAGACGATGGGAAATTAGGAATGATAAAATACAGCAGTGTTCTTTAACTTAGGTGCAATTTAAAGTGAAAGTAGATAATGTTGTCACTTTAAAAAGACTTAAAGTCAAAGTGTTGTTGTTCTGTCCTCTTGAAGGAAATTAAGACCAGAACTGAAAACGGGGCCTTTTAAAAAAAAAAAATCATGTAACTCTGTTAACATAAAACCCCATCAAGTCATATTTCCTAAAATGGGTTTATTCTTCACATAAGTAGGGTGTGTGGGAGAAAAAGAAAAAAAATATGACCACTTATACCTAGAACTGTCGAGACTATAATATTGACGACATAGAAATTAAAGGATGCAACAGCATGCCCGATTGCCTAGCAACATGCATTGTTTAAACGCAATTTGATGTGAAGGAGTGCAGTTAGATAAAAGATGAATAATTACTGCACAGCTGAATGGGTCACGGATGGGATGTTGAGCCGGGGCAGAGCGTGGGAGTGTGTGACGGAACGTGTGGAGAACCAGGCGCGTTGCTGGCTGTGCAGAGCAGCAGGAGAACCGCAGCTGAACCGAACAGAGAGTCCAGAGTGTGGAGAACTAATCCGAGCAAATAAAGAGTGAAATTCAGAGCAGAGCAGCCAAATTGGCCGGTTTTCAGGCCTGGGGAGCGGAGCCGAGGGGGGTGAAGGGCTGCGCGGCTGCAGGTCCGATGAAGAGGAGGAAAATGTGGAAGCCGTGATGCACTTTCCGTATTCTACTTTTGCAAAATGTGTTTCTTATTTTGTTGCCAACTGTGAGGTAAAATTTCAACTGCAGACACTGACCAGTTCAATCTGTTTCACAGTGAGTGCTCCTGGGTTTATTGTAGCTAAATTCAAAATGAACGGTTTACTTTTCAAGTAATCTGTAAAACTTATAAAACTCATAAAGACGAATTAGATGAAAATGAACTTCTTTAAGAAATTGTTTCTGTGGGACTCACACAGCACAGAAAATGCTTTTTTTTTTTAAACCCATGGCTTTTTAACTCTGTTTTACAAGAAATCAATGTGCTAGGCCTTGTAAGGCAGCTCAAGGATCATTAATACAAATTTTCTGCTAATGACAAGTAGAGCGATTCCAGCTTGTTTCTACTATCCAAAAATATGTTTAAGAAACAGCAGTTGAGGGGACTCGAAAGTCAAAAAACATTTAGAAAAAAAAGATGTCTGCTGAGAGTGATGTAGCAAAAGCCCACATGACAGCACGAGAGCTGTAGATTATCTGCTGTCAAATGGGAAGGATGGGCCAATGCCAAAGCAATATATGATAAGGGTACACTATATACAGTATTTCTGGCCTCTGCAATAAAGTGCACTGCATTTAATTTTGGTGATGCTTTAAAAAATCTCAAAAAGCGTATCTTTGTCAGCTTTTGATTGGTCAAACGCTGACAATGATAAGGTTTTGGAAGATGTCAATAGTATTGACTAAAACTGGTTCCAAGTCAAGCTAAGCAGGGGAACTGCAGATCCAATGCAGCTGCATCAATAATACATTTGACAAATAATAATATGAGTCCCAAAAAGCATGATCGGGGCTTAAAATTTATTTACAACACAATATTTGCAGTGGCTTGGTAGAGGTGGATGGTGGACTTAGAAACCACGTGAACACATAATCCAGGTTTTGTATCCTTTGTACTGGCTGTGGCAGGCTTCAGTCACAATGTTACAAGTTTACGGTTTCAATTAGATAAAAAGAAGCAAACGTGTGTGCGAAGTCACTTTTGACTTTGTGACTGCCGCCTTTTCCGAACCTCAATCAAACTTAGACCATTCAATTCTTTCTGCAATCATCCTGAGCACATGTCACAAGCAATCAAACAACCACAATCACACAGTTTAAGCAAACAAAGGTGTTTTCGTTTGTTATTGGGGGTTTTTTTTCCCCCCAAAGCTCGATGCAGTGACAGCATTATTCCCAAAGCCAAAGTAAATTCTGCAACTCTTGTTTCTGCCACAATAGAAGACTGTTCCCATTTATCACGGTGTGTCGAAGTAAGTTCTGTACAACTAAAAATAAACATCTCCAATCTCTCGTGATGTAGCTACACAGCGTAGAAAAGACACAACGAGCACCGAACTAACGCTGAAAATTAAAAAAGACTGCCAGTCTCATTACCAAAGCAAATCACATTAGATACCCTTTAGAAGCCTGATATAGATGCTGCACTGTGTGGCCCTCTCGCTCTCAATAAGCCTTTCTATCCATCTTTCTCTCTGTTGATATGTCTCCTGCTTTCTTTGTCTGCCCTTTTCTTGCTAACTTTCTTTGTACCCTTTCTCACTCTTTGTCCCTTTGCCTTTTGTAACTCTGTTTCTTTGTCTTTCAGTCAGCAAAGAGACTCTCTCTCTCTCTCTCTTCCCTGACCACAAAGATATATTCAAATGGAAGTTAAGAACAGAGTGATGCATTATTCAAACCCCTTCACAGGAATAAGGGAAAAGTGACAGACAAATTCCCATTAAAGCAGGTGATATCCCGGCAGGACAAATCCAAAAACCAAAGTGAAACAGGTGAGCAGCAGCACCGCTCTGGAGATGCGTTAATGCATACATGAGTCATTTCTGTCAAAGAGCCATCTCTTTTTAATTCTCAGTCATTAGAAGACTTAAGAGTTAGCTGCCACAAGTTGTGTATGTCAAAATGACACTAATAATTTTTTCAAATCCACCATACTGTATAGTATGTGCTATGCACTGAGCCTATTACTCGTCAAGAGAAACACTTCATATCACAAAGTCCATGTGAAATGTTGGCATAGAACATAATCAGGATTCACATAATCAGGATTTCTTTAACACTAATATCACATATCTTTCTGTCCCTATTTCTTTTCCTCCTCATTATTGCTTCTCCTCTCTATTGGCTAATCTGCCCCTCTCTGCCACTCAGCTCTGGCATTGTGCAGTACAACTAATTAATAATAATATGAATAATAAAATAAAGAAAAGAAAAAGATGAGTCTATAGAGAGTCTACAGCGCTTTAGTGTTACACAGTAAGAGGGGTTCTTAAAATTTTGACACCTGGCTGCCTAGAGAACAGTTGGTGACCACCCGGCAACTGCCAGGCTACCGCCAGTAGCTAAGGAAAAATAAATATTTCCCAACCAGTTGGTGAGTAGCAGGGCATTCTTTCTTTGTTGTGCTAACATGAAAATGGCATACCACTAGTCTATGGACTACACTTTGTGAACCCTGGTATGATTTTTGATCTGTACAGTTTGTAAATAATAATGTAATTCTGTCAAGTGTAAACAGTAAAACACCCCGGGGATTGTGCCCACAACTCTATTCTGCATTTTACTTTGCTTACTTTGCATTCCTTTGCACTTGACATACTGTCATCTCAACTTGCAATGCCGGCAAAATTCATTAATGGATAATTAAAGTAGTTATTGAACTGTTGCATCACCTAACATTTAGTTACTAAAAATATTGAAAGAGACTGCTGATATATCGTGGCACCACTTCTGACCTTCTGACATAGTGATCTGTTTAGACCACAGGAGGGAAGTCTTGTGATTTTATCCAATGAGAACAAACAGTTTGCCAATAGCTTTTGGCTATCTCAATGTGCAAGTAAGCACACCGTTTCCCCCGGCTTGATCGATGTTTCTCGATTAGGCTGCTGGGGCCAAAAGAAATGCGGCAACTTTCCTATTCCTCAGATACCCAGGCCCATTCTCATTTAAAGTACACGAAAAATGCATGCACAGACACATTTGTGTACCTCTCCCTCGCCACACATACCCACACACACGGTTAAACTGATGTCACAGACAAACACGCTGACGTCATTCGTTCCATGGTATTTAGCACAAAAGTCAGATAGTGTAGAGAGTCCAGCTAAAAATCAATGAGCATTTGCAACAATCAATAGCTGAGGTCCTATGAGAAGTAATTAGAAAGGCAAACATGCAGTGCTGCCTCCCTCCTCTTCTCCACTATAGCCTCAAAACAAAGTTTTACCAAACAGTGATACTTGCATGTAAGGAGCAAGTACGGAGGTTAATCTATATATAATGCACGGATGTTGATTTGATAAAGATTGGTCATTGCAAAGAAAATGTTTTTATGAACCTGTTTGTTCATCTACAGTAATCTTTGACTACAAAATTTTATGTTTTCAGTGTATTTAAGAACATCTATTAGAATAAGTTACAAAATGACATTATAACTCGGGCTTACCCAGCAGCAGCAATCCACAGCTTTTAAAAACCTGTCGATTTCAAATCCTCTTTTGTAAAAAATCGCACTTTCAAAGTCTTGTTACATATCAAAGATTATGCATTCTTAAATGACCACGCTGGTACTGTACTAATAAGATGCTAATTCCAAATATTGTGCTTGGCCTGTCATACTGACAGGCTTTACTTTGCTTTATCATGATTGTGCACCTATTTTCATATTTGAATGTCAACAAGTTCCTCCAGGTCCTGGATTTTCTTACACCCACCTCAAAAATGTAAGTGTGGCTTAGGTCACAATTTGCTGCTTTTGTCAATCAAGTATTTGTATAATAATTTGGTTAACTGCAACCCAGGAGCAGCACTGTCATGTTTTACTGAAAGAAGGGAAAAGTTTGTGTTCATGCAGTCTGAAAAAAAAAAATAGGATGACAGCAACAAGGCATAGGTGAGGCTAGAGGAGGTGAAGGATGAGATGTATCCTGTTGCTGAAGCTGCCAATGAGTCAGGACATGAGAGCTCCCACTTCCTCATCTACAAGCTCAAGTTGGTGAAAAAGAGGCTCTTCAGCTGGCAGCTAACCAGCTCCCTGGTTCTCAAGCATTTTTCCTGGAAGGCACATTGTTTAGCACAATGGTGTCAAACAATAATTCAGGCATGCACTATTGTTCAAAAGTCTTGAGCCAACTCTCATTTCTTTATATTTTGCTAGGGAAATGGGAAGTAGGTACAGTGATTTATGGAAACATGCAAACATAAACTGAAACAAAGTATATTAGAACACAAAATTAATTTGTATAAGCAGTGTTTAGAAAATGTGGTCCAGACATGTTGAAAGACATTCAAAGCTCTTCGTTGGATGTTGGCTGCTGTTTGTTCCATTCTCTTTCGAGATGAAAGGGCTGGGGGGCTGTGGGGAGGCCAATCCATGACTGATAGTGTTCCGTTGTGCATTTTTCTATCCAGATATACTTTTATTGTATTGGCAGTGTTTTTTGGATCACTGACATCCTAAAAATGAAGCTGTTGCCAATCAGATCCTTTCCAGATGGTATTAGATGGTGCATCAAAATCTGAGTGCCCTGTTCTGCTTTCATAGTTTCATCAGTTTTGAAAAGATCTCCAACACCAGTGGCTGAAATACAGATGGCTGTAGACACTCTCTCCTGACAGCCATCTACAGTGGATGAACAGCATCCACTGTAAACAGATTTTTTTTTAGGCTTACTACTTCTTCTTTTGCCCTCCCACTGTCTAGTAAAGACATGCTGCACAGCGTGCTAAGATATGCCAAGTGTTCAGCACCGAGCTCTTTGGGAATCATCTTGTTGATACAAAAATACAATTTTAAACCCGTCACGCTGTGTTATCTTTCACATCGTTGAAGAATGAGCAAAATAAAGGTTTTTTCAAACAGGCTGCTAGTAACAAAGTACCTAAATATACTATAAATGAACAAACATCAGAATAAAAATAAGTGAAAAGTCACCAATGCCCAAAAAAAAACTTAGTGTAGAGAATTATTCCTCAAGGTAACTTTAAAAAAATTCTAAGAAACTCCGGCTCAAAAAATTAAAGGAACACAACAGATTTCAGTGGGGAGAAAATCATGCTGGATATCAATACCGGTATCAATACTATGGACAGGGTGCTAGGAATGAAAGGATGTCATATTAGTTATCAACCTACAGAAGGCTGAATTCAAAGCCACCCTAAAAACCAGAATATGAAAATGATGGGGCAGACTAGTCCATTTCTCCAACAGTTCATTGCAACAACTCAAAATGGCCCCCGTGCGCTTGCATGCATGCCTGACAACGTCAGGGAATGCTCCTAATTAGACGACAGATGGTGTCCTGGGAGATCTCCCCCCTCGGTACCCACCTGCAAACTGTGGTGAAAGCAATCCACCTCGATAGCTAACAACTGAAATTCTCAGCCTGGCACAATGGTACCTCAACCGCTAGCCAGAACCCCGGACTGTTTGGTCAGAGAGATGGGTTCTGGCACAAAGGGGCAGATACCTGTCCTGCTGATGGGTTAAAGACCTTCTATGGCCCTGTCCAGCTCTCCTAGAGTAACTGCATGTCTCCTGGAGCCTCCGCCATGCTCTTGAGACTGTGCTGGAAGGCACAGAGGGCCATCCTGGATGAGCTAAGTTTATTTGATTTGATGCGATGCTCTGATTAAAAAGTGGTCCTTTATTTTTTTCCTTAGCAGTAATAAATGACAGATGGGTGAAGACTTGTGTGCAATATAGTAAAAAAATTTCAGTTTATTGTAAAGCTGTAATGCAATTGCAAAATATAGCTTTTTCGCATTGAATTTGGTCATATAACCCTCAATCACAAAAAAAAAAAAAAAATCAAGAAAAAAGTTATTTAGCCTTTATAAGATTTTGTACAGTAACATAAAGCCCAGTCTACTGCCACAAAACCATCTGCACATGAAAATGAAACTTTCCTGATGGCTGGTAATAGCTCCATCACTTTGAGATCGGGTCCAAAGAAACTTAGTCTGTCGTGCTATAGGTGCATGCCTGTTCACTTCAGCAACTCTGTGCAATCTCTGAACCCTGAATATAACTTTGCAGGTATGTGAATTCAGACATCAAAATGGCAATGCAAATTATGTTCTTTGAAGACTAGAAATTGTCTCGTGGCAAATGGATGCGTCAGCCTCTTTTTATACTTGATAAAGATTCAGGCCATTCTCCCACCTCTAGTGAAATTCTCTGCCTTTAGTGGCGACTTTCCTTTTTACTGAAATCTGTTTTAAAATGCGTGTTAGTTGAAAGCTGCAGTCAAAGTGCACCTGTCTATTGAGCACGGAGCGTTCGGGGGCGAGCATCGCTGTGCGGATAACGTGTAATAACAATCTAAAACGTTTGTGGGTTGGATTCAAATCTGCAAAGAGATGGATTTGACCTGTGGACTCTGACACATGATGCACAAAACACCAAACACTTAACTACTGATTATTGCTGTGCTGGCATGTTTGAATAATTGGCGAAGCCCTGTATAGAATAAATCAATAAATAAAACATGTTTATGATGTAATCATTGCACCAAAAATGACAGATTTGTCTACTTTTTGTTGGCAAACACTGATTGCATCTGTTTGACTGCTCTGCTGATTGACCCTTTTTACAATCAGGACAGGAGCGAGGGGAAGATCACAGGATGAGATGATGATGAGAAGCATGACAGATGAGATGAGACTAAGAGGACAGTAGCAGACTGACAGATAAGATGGGAAAAAAATGACAGTTTGTCACAGTTGAAAAAAGAAGCCTTTGTCACATAATAGAAGCAGAAGTTAAGGGTGCAGGTCTGGCCAAGTTTTACCAACATATAATCTACAATATGACTCCTTCATCAGCACCAAGACCCTTTTCCTTAGGATTTTACTCCTGCTGCTGAAAAAGAAATAATACGAAAGCTGAATAAGAAAATTGCCGTCATGTTGTGAAAGGCAGCCTACTGACCTGACTGAAGCCTTTTGCAAGAGCGCAGTGCCTCGCAGCATGGATTTGTATTTTACACTGAAATATCATAATAATACTGCAATTATCAGGTGAAAATCCAAAGGTTTTTGGATTTTCACCTGATAATTGCAGTATTATTATGATA